>JAVKLA010000058.1:2738556-2766990 GCA_034782735.1 Sagittarius serpentarius | reverse complement strand
AGAGGATGGCGGGCGCGCTCTACCCGCCGTCGGGCCTTGTGGCGGAGCTGGACTCCTCCCTGTCGCTGCTGGACGCGGGCGGCGGGCGGGTGCCGCCGCCAGCGGAGCAGCAGCAGGCGGGCGCGGAGAACGCAGACTTGCTGCCCATGGTGTTCCTCTGCGCCGGCTGCAAGCGGCCGGTGGGCGACACGCTGAGCTGGGTGACCAACGACGAGGAGGCGGGCTGCATCCTGCTGCGCAGTAAGCCCGGCTTCCCCCCCCCCCCCCCCCCCGGCCCCGCCGCGCGCGGCGGCCGTTGGTCACCTCCCTCCTTCCCGCCCCCCACCGCTTTCTGCGCAGGTGCGGCCGCCGGCGTCTCGGTGGACGAGGAGCGGAAGCTCTCCAAGCTGCCCGGCGAGTGCGGATGGTGAGGCCCGGCCCTGGAGCCCCGCTGCTGCCCCGGCGTTGGGGGTGGGGGTGTCCCCACCTGGGCCCTTCCCTCCCGCTCCTGAGGGAGGCGAGAGGCCCCGGGGCAGGCGCTGAGGAGAAGCCTGATACAGGGCACATCAGGGAGCAGGAGTGGCCGGTGTTCCCCCGGGCAGGGCGGGGGGAGCCTGGGCCTGGGACGCTTCTTTCGGGCGGTCGGTACAAAATGCTTATGTATTAGTCTTGCTGAGGTCCGCCGGCCACTGGGAACGCAGACAGAAAGATGGGTGCTCGTAATTACACTGTGTAAAGCAGGAGTGAATGCTCTAAAAAAATCGTAACGGATGATTTTTTTAAGAATACAAATGGGGAGAGGTGTTTCTTTTTCTCTTCCCCTGAATAAATGTTACTTATTTTATTTACAGCATGATAGAAACATTATTCTGCTCTGGCTGCTCGATGACACTTGGCAACATCTATAGATGCACTCCAAAGCATCTCGACTACAAGAGGGATTTGTTCTGTTTCAATGTTGACTCAATTGAAAGGTAAAGGCAGAATTTTTGTAGGTAAGCCTGCCAGCTAAGCTTCACCCACCAGGCTTCTTATTGAGGGATGCTCCTGTTAATGTTTGTGGCATGTCTAGAGGTAGCTGTATCTGCCACTTTGTTCTAGCGTGGTTTTCTGTGTTACTGTGGTTAGCATCATAGTACTAAAGTGTGAGAAATGTCATCTGTGTAATGATGCACAAATCCTAGAAAAAAGAAAACACCAGGGCCACCTTTTGTATACGAAATGGCATACCACCCAGAAAAATAACACTAGGTACGCAACACAGGAGGGTTTCTTCTCATTTGGTCAGGAGAGACTACATGTGTGCTCTGCTTTAGACAACATAAAATGAGCCTGCGGTCATAGGTAGTACCAAACAGGCCTGGCTGTAAGCTATTCATAGTAAATATCAGCAGAGAACGTGGGGAGAGGGGCTTAAGCAGAACTTGGGGTGAGGTCTGACCTGTACTAGTCAAGTCTGCTTTTTCCTTGCTAAGGTAGGCAAAAGCAAATCTTAAAACTGAATACGTGCTTGAGTCAAAAACTGTCTAGAAAATGAAGGAGTGCTATTGTATTGGTTTATCGTACTTTAAAGTGGTCTTAAAATATTCTTCAATAATTATATCTTGAATTAAGTCTCCACACTGGAGTGCTTTTATCCAAGCATTACTCTAGTGAACAGTGATAGATTACCTTTATTTCTGTCTGGGCTAGATTTAAGGTTTCTGCTTTTTATTAAGTTCCAGTTTATTTTGCTGTATCTATGTGGATGTTCACCTTCCTACTCTGGACAGTTGTTTGTTTTCCTCTTTCCACAGCTATGATACTTTGCTTTTTCCGTGGCAGTAGAATTCTCTGAAATACTAATATGGCGACAAAATGACATTTTCTTGCGCAGTAATGGTGATGGCTGGCTCTCCCAGTGAGAACTCTTCCCAGAGTGCTACACTGTTCTCAATGTCTGTATAATTTTTCACCATATCCTGTAGCACCAGAATTCCTGACTGTCTCTTGGAGTTCTAACTTTCATAAAGTGGTGGTGTCTTGGTAGTTCTGTACTTAAAACTCTTAATTCCACCATACAGTTTGTTTACAAGATTACCAAATACAGATTTTTTTGTTGTCACTGGAATCATGCTTCCACTTTGTCAATGTATTAATCTCATAATCTTTGAGAACAATGGGTGAGTCCTACACTGGTTTATTTTTGCCTTCAGAGTGAAAAGTGCATGATCTAAACTGTAGTATATCAGTTACATTCTAGGATCCTCAGAAAAGCAAGCTCTTACTGATGAGGAACCTTTAACTCTTGAAAGTCGAGCTGTCTTGGAAGAGGTGCTACAAAGGGTAAGATTTAACCTTATATCATCTTTGCTTAAATCACCTCTAGGAAATCTTAATATCATTAATATCTCTATTTCATCCAGATCAGTTCTGTGGGTTATGACATGTGCTAATACTTCATGCTATTAATATCTTGTTATGCAAAATTTCAGTAACTTTTCCTTCAATTTTAATGGCAATTAGCATTTTGCGTTTATCAAGTGCAGCTTTAGATTCCTATCTGTTTGTCAGTAATTAGAAATTTCATAACTAATTAGTTCTGATTCACTTCACCAGATTTTCACTTAACTTTTAGTCATGTCTCTTCTGTCTTTCATGTCAGCTGACTTAATGCTTTTGCTATAACTTTGTATTGAAATATTACATAATAAATGAAGTTGACATTTTGCTCTACTGAAAACTTTGGATTGCAGGTAGGGAGAGTTGGGAGCAAACAGTGTAACAAAGCTCTGAAAGCTGATGGTTGTTTAGCAAAAGCTGAATGTGTGGATCTGACATCAAGGTTGGAGACAATTTGAGAAAGTGTGGAGAGTTAATGTTAGACTTGAGTGAACTTTCAAACTATGGAAGTAGCAGAGAGAATCAAATAGGATTGGTGATGCAAGATCAAATTTGAGCACTTAAGACATCTACACTTGCTTGTTGTGTTGTCAAGTTCTGTTTATAATGGTATCTTTCCCTGTTTACAGGCAGACACTGTATTAAAGGCTCTGGAGACAAGACTGACTGCTGTTGAATCGAGTATGGCTTCTCTTCACAATACAGTCTGAAAGAAATTACATGCAGGAATTTTAACTGCAGGAGAATGATGTATATGGAACTTGTCCTTGTAATCCTCTGGAATCTGTGGGAATGCTGCAGAAGCTGTGCAAAGAACTGAAAGACATTGGTGGCTCATTCTGTGGTAGAAAAATGCTGACTATGGGTCTTCACCACAGACAAGCAGGTCCTCTCCTTTCTGTTAAAAGGATACCCCAGAAAGAAATAGAATTTCTTAATCAAGTTTCTGTAGACTTTTGGTTTATATGTAAATATCTTAATTTTTTTCTCTAAAGCAAAGCATCTATCTCCTGACTTCCCTGCTATTCAATGTCTACTGAACTGGGTGTGCATCTCTTTCCTAAACCAATAAAAAAAATCCTTGTGTTGTCTGAAGGAATAACGTGTCATTTTTCTTCTCTGCAGCCTTTTCTTGACCCATGCTCGGAGGTGGGAATGGCACAATAACTGTGGGGTAGTTTGTTGGTTGTGGGGTGTTTTTGTTTGTTGGTTTTTTTGGTTTTTTTTTTTTTGCAAGCTCAAGGCTAAGATGTAATGTAAAGGAAGGCTTTAAAAGCATTAGATAAAATATCTTTCCATGCAGTATTGAAGGTAATAAGTTTTGCAGCTTCAAGGGGAGGAGAACAAACAAGGCTGATAACACACCTTTATGTGAAAGCTTGGTGTATATTTGAGCAATGAATTCAAAATGCTGATTAAGAACCTGTATTTTGTTGTTTTAATGCAGATATTTCAGTTATTTCTGATTTGTGTATTTCAGTAATTGTTAGGGTTTCTTATATAGTGTGTGTTCAAAGTAACTTTTTTAATAAAAGCAAGCAGTTTTAGTCTAAAGGAAGAATAATTTTGAGAAGGATTTTTGTTACCCAACACTACTTAGTTTTACTAATGCAAGTTTTTAAGTTTTTTCCAAAACCAGAATGAATTTTCCACTGTACTCCCCCATTGGTAGCACTGTTTCTCTTCTAAAAGCTTTTCCCCCCACCTTTTTTCTATTTACTGCTTTGTTTTGAAGTAGTACTCGCATTTAGCCTGTAGTGGTGGGTCTTGTATTCTTTCATGTTCAGGTAACTAAAACATTTTGTTACTTGCATACCTGCCTGTTGTTAAACCCCAGCCAGCAACTAAGCACCATGCAGCTGCTCACTCACTTCCCCCCCTGCATCCGGTGGGATGGGGGAGAGAATCAGAAGAAAAAGGTAAAACTTGCGGGTTTAGATAATAACAGTTTAATAACACTAATAACAATGAAGTGACAATAATAACAAAAGGATTGGAATATACAAACCAAGTGATGCACAAGGCAGTTGCTCACCACTCGCCAACCGATGCCCGAGCAGCGGTCCTCCCCCGGCCAACTCCCCCAGTTTATATACTGGGCATGACATCCCATGGTATGGCATACCCTTTTGGCCAGTTGGGGGTCAGCTGTCCTGGCTGTGTCCCTTCCCAACTTTTCTTGTGCCCCTCCAGCCTTCTTGCTGGCTGGGCATGAGAAGCTGAAAAGTCCTCGAGTCAGTCTAAACATGACTTAGCAACAACTGAAAACATCCGGGTGTTATCAACATTCTTCTCATACTAAACCCAAAACACAGCGCTGTACCAGCTACCAGGAAGACGGTTAACTCTGTCCCAGCCAAAACCAGGACACTGCCGAAGGAATTGTTATAAGCACTGATCTTTCCAATCAAATTACTCCAATGCAAGTTTTGAGGCAGTTTCTTCTCTAACAGGTGTTTGAACGCTGGTAAGCAGCATAGATGACTTCATCCTGGACGTCTGAAGAGGGCCATGAACTCTGCCCTTTAACTGAAGGTTGGTCGATGTTTTTCATTATATATAGAGTATGTTTTTGTTGGGAATGTTAACAGTTGATGGCTTGATAGGCCTGCCTTTTCAGACACAATGTTTTTTCCAGATATATACGTATTTTTTTTAATGTGAATTTCTTTTTCTATTAAAGGCAACTATGGGAGCAGGGACACAAGCCCATAAGGATCTCTGTAGGTTTTTTTCTTTTTTTTTAAGAGATGAACATGTGTTCAATTTTTTTAACCAAAGACTGAGATAAGACAGCATAATCTTTCACATCTATATTCTGACAAAGTAGCAGCAAAACGCAAAGGTGTGAAGATAAACTTGCGTGTTTTTCTGATGCTTCCCTAGCCAAGTTATTGGCATGTAAGAGGTGGGAGATTGAATAATCTAATGTTTATCAGCCTGGAGGTAGTTTCTAAGTAGGTGCTTGTATTTGTTCAGTCACTATGAAATAACCATTTTAGATCTACCCTGATGGAAAGAACCAGGCTTGCTGGTCTCTAGCAGCACCTGTAGCTGTAAACATGTTTCTCCGTTAAACATGGAGGGCAGCTAGCTGTGGTTCAGTGAGTTCTCTAAACAGATTCACCAGCTGTGTTCCTTCTGAGACTTGTTCAGGCAGATTCCTAGCACCTGTGTCCTATACAGTGCTACTATGTGTAATGAAAGTAAAGAATCTATGTAAGCAAGTATTCAAAATAAGAAATGGTCGCTTATCTTAAGGTAAGCGTGTGAATTTCATAACTATCCCTCTTTTCTAGATACTATGGGAAAAATACCTGCTGAAGAAGGAACCCCAAAAACATGATCCTACCAGTATGTCCCTGAACTCACAGGCAGAAATGACTACAAAGAATCTGGGTTAGAGAATGAGGTCCACAGTGGAACATACACAGGTAACACATTTTAGAAGTGCGTGTTAAGTAACCATTTTTCTCCTTCATTTAGTGCTACGGTCTTCTGTATCTTTTCTTTATTGAATACCTGCATTTGGCATCAGTGTATATTTAGAACAATGTCTCTTAGCATATTGTAGGTGGGAGCTTGAGTACGTTAACACAACAGACTCTCTTAAAATAGCGTTCCCACACTCTCAGGGGTTGCCAGCTGCTGCTTTGCTAAGGTGTGCAATGAACAGTCTAAATTTAGAATAAATTTCATATGGATGTAGAGATATTTATATCTGCATGGGGAAATGTGTATATTTGGGTATATATATTGTTCCAGGAAGCTGAAATAATTTTTTTTACTGTGAAGTTCAATTAGGAGCTAGTATCTCGGGCTAAAGGTAATATAATAGAGAATCTTTCTGTTTAAATGTATAAATGTGTATTATGGTACACATGAACAATTTTTAAACATTAAGGAAAGCTGTAGTTGTTCCCTAACCAAATATAGTAGCAAAGTTTTAATGTGCCAGCAGGACATGCAGTACACAGTCATATGTAAAAGGTATTGCTCCTTTCTTAATAAGCAGTACCTATTAGTGGGCAGCAGTTCCTTCTATACCCACTTTCTTGGTTTCTACCCTCGAATGCAGGATAAGTAGGAGGCTTAATTCTCCTTTGGGGGAATTGGCATGCTCTATGGTACACTTCCTTATACTTGTCCTAGGCACTTTGTGCATTATACACTGGGAGGGGGAAAAATACTGCTTCTTTTGGTGAGATTTTTACTTTGTACGCAGTTAATAATGGCAGGGGTTTAGTTCAAGTACAACAGTACTTTGTAGCTCGCTCTAATTATGCCCTTTAGAGAGAGAGAAAGTGGTATAACATAAAATGTGTCTTCAGAGGATTAAAATCGAGGTTTCAATATCCCCTGATTCAAACTCTAAAACACTTTTCTGTAACTTGAAAATGACCCCAAAACACTGATAAGAATAACAAGCAAAACTTCACGTGTACGGAATCCACTAGTGGGAAAGGAGTGAGGATGGGGAAGACAATACATTCCACACAAAGAACATATTTAAGGGTGGATAATGTTGCACATGTTCTCTGTAGCTTATTAATAAACACATCATGGAATTGTCGATTGAAGAAAAGTAGCAAACACACAAAAGCTGTTACAGGTATGCTAAAAGATCTGTATATGCTTAGGAAAAATGAAAACTGGGAATTAGCTTAGATGAGACTGGAGATTTTTGAGGTGGGGGATAGGGAATAGACAGGTCAGCTATATTTTAGTCCTAGTGTTCCTCTTACGGCTGTAGAATACTGTTTGCTAGTGTCAATGTGTCTGAAATACTGGTTATATTATTTAACTATTTAACTTCAACACCCCACTCCTCCTTCTCTGTGTCTTTAGCCCCAGGTAATGCTGACAGGAACCTTCTCACCCAGTGCCTGCTGACATCCTGGCTACTGTTACAGAAGAAAAAGGTGTTTCTGGTTGAAAAAGCAATGATTTGTCTCCTTTCTTACAAGTTTTGTCTATACTAGCCTATGTATCTGTACTTGAAAACTGTCCCTAACAGCTTGCTTTCCCAAACTGATCTCTTCCAGAAATGCTTGTTTGACTTCAAAGGATATTGGCCAAAGCTTCCATTGGTGGTAGCTACCTTGTAAAACAGCAGCGTGTCAGCTTTGACAATAGCCCTGTGAATGGCATGTGCTGGGAGGATAAATACGTGCTATGCTTCATGTTCCATGTGGGCAAAGCCTAGCTTACTGCAGCCCTTAATCTTCTCAAGCTGGGGGAAAGCTGTTGCATGACAGTTGTGTTAACAATGTATTAATGAACGCGCTGTAAAACATTTAGCAGCATAGACATGCTTGTCTGTAAAGGCCTAGGAAACCTGAGGGAACCAACATGAGGACAATCTTGCCTTTTTTGCGTGAAAGTGGAGTGTCCAACAAGGATGGTTAGGAAGCTCCATGCTGAGTTTGGCATCTGGTGACCTTTCCAGATGTCTTCATCTTTGTTACAGATGACAGTGATTGAGCTGCTGAGGTTAGGACTTCAAAGTTGCCAAGGTGATAGAGCCACAGACTGATTTTTTTTTTTTTTAATTTTATTTTTATTTTATTGCACTAAAATTTCAGGTTAGGCTAAGATTCTTAAGTTAGGTAGAGGTTGTTTTTGTTAGTTTTACAAACTTAGCACTGCACGAGAGGCTGGACATACTTTCCTGGGAACGTGTCCCAAACAGGCGATGTTCTCTGCTGGGAGTGGTAGCTCCTGGCTAATCCATATGACAGGTCTTGGTTTCAGGAGAAGTCTAAAAGATGAGGGTCTCAAAACTCTCCTGGCTGTTGTTCAACTTCTGTTTTGGTAATAAGTAATTCTGTTTTGGTACTGAGTAGGAAAGGAGCAAAAACTAATGTTCCTGTCTGGATGTGATTTCTGCTCTAAAAAAGGTTTGGAAAAAAGTGTAGGGAACGGTGAAGTGTGCACTACAGCAGAGCAGAGGTCCAGCAGATAGCAAATGGTAATTGCTGCTGTTAAGCTTTAAGCGCCATGGATACAGCTGAGGCTTCCTGGAAAGAGACCAAGCAAGCAAGATGGCTGAAAAGACAAAATGAAAGGAAAGAAGTGAAAGTGCAAAACAAAACTGCTACTCAGGGTGGGACAGATTTCACTTGGAGGGAGAAGGGAATTGAGGGGGACGGATGGACCAAGATGAAGGTGGAGACACTCTCATGGCTGTACTATGAATGCTTATGAGAAACAAGAACACCCCTTGACTCAGGTTTCTAGATCAAGAGGTTAGGGTCCCTGTGTCCTCTACAGACAAGGAAAGAGGCTTCTTCCCTGACTAAAGGTGGCCTCCTCCTTTAGAGACCTGAGGTAGATGTGTAAAGTGAAATGAACCATTTGGCAGGAACCCCTGGTGTCCACTAATGCCCTGTAGTTTATCCACACTTAGGCTTTGAGAATGCACTAGCTGGAAAACCACCTCCATCAATGCCTCTTTCCTTTCTTTTTCAGCCGATAGGATCAAGAAAAGCTGAAGAAAAGCCTGAACTCAAGAAAATGTGCCAGAGTAGAAGGAACAGAAGGTGAGGAAAAGAAAACTAGCACATAATATCCTGACAGGAAAGCATGATACTGTGGGAGTAAGCATGAAGAAAATATATGTGTGATTCCAAAAGGAGCAAAAGCACTTGAATCGGTTTAGTTCCAGAGAAATCTGAACATCAGATTCCTTTAGGCCTTGTGTACACAGGCAAACTGGCAGATACAACCGGAGAGTAAACTGACACAGCAGATTGTTTCTGGAATAAAATAACTTTTATTCTCACAGAATGTGTTTATATGGGTGTGTGGGGAACACCAGAGCAGGCATTGTAGTGCAGATGCATGTTAAGTCCTCTGTATGAACGCGGCAACAGATTCTTTGAAAGCCCTTCTCGTAAGTCTTCAGGGTAGGAAAGGATTGCAGAAAATATATTCTATAATTGAAAAGAGAAAGTCAATGAAAAATAGTCAATGAAAATTCTCAGTGGAAAAAAAAACAGGAAGAAAATAGCAAAAGGAGCTAAGTATGAATAGATTTTTTTACTTAATATCCATATGATCTACATGAACTCATAACGTTACACTTGGAATGAACACTTTGCTCCTCGTATATGGAGCAAAGAATTGCAATGTATTGTTAGTGTAATTAATTGCTTTAGCAAGCAGTTATTATTAATCTAGTTACAATGATATCAGCACTTACTGTCCAAATTTTCCAATTATTGCTAATTCCCATTAATAATACAATTAAAACTGTTATATAGACTTTCTGCCTTCTCCCCTTCTTCTGTTGTGATGTTCACCTATGTGCCTGTGGTCTGCGGTGGAAGGTCTTTCTTTCCTCAGATGGGATGGTGCAGATATTTTGGTGTCCAGGTTCTTCACCAGGTGATGTACTGGTGTCGGTAGTGGGGGGTTTCTTGGGACAACTTGGTGCTATTTGTGCATGTTTCCAAGCAGCTGACTGCTAACACATCTTTCTGATATGTCTACAAATTCAGTAATATACTGTTAACAGGCTAGCAAAATCCATGAACGTATACGGTATAATGCTTTGGGGTAATAATTCGAGTTACACAAAAATAATCTAAAGCTGAAAACAAATTAAACATTAAACTGCTAGACAGTTCTGCCATTATAGCTAAAACAAATTAGACTGTAGTCAACTGACGATTGGCAGTGGGCTGATACACCTACAACCAAGCTAAAGAAGTTCAAGACCAGACAAGCCCCAGCCGTGTTTCTCAAGCCCTTACGCCTTTTATTGCCATGGGAATACAAGGGCTGTGGCCTGCTTACAGCAATGGCCACACCGTATTGACTGTGTTATGGGGCTACGATAGAAGTAAGGCTCATTTCTGCAACGTGTGAACAGCGTGACGCCATCCCAGCAATTCTTTCCATATGTCTCCCATGGCTTCCTACCGTGTGACAAGAGGAGTGGAGTATTGTCGTCAGCTTGAAAATGAGCACAGAAACACAATCGTGTTTTCTTTTAATTTAAACAAGAACTCCAAGCTCAGCCAAGTCACCCTGGAGACCAAACCTATGTAATTTTATAGTACAAGACTTTGTGTTTACTACTAGGACAAAAGCGCTGGGGACATAAATCAGGAAAGATCCCCTTGTTATCACTCTCTGCTGGTGTGAAAGCTACATTTCCCCCCTAACCCCTAAGGGCTAGCGCTTATACTAGGATGAGAGAGATTTGTTCTAAATTTCATAAATGAGAGAACTCTTCCCAAATCTCTCAGTACGGCAAATAGAAGGTTCAAATAATAAGGAATTAAAAACCAGAAATGCATTTGGCTTTTCTGACTTCTTTTTAGCTATGCTAGGCTATCAAAATGACATTGTTACTGTACGTCGTCACATGAATCCACTCCATTAGTAGGGCCACTTCACTTTAAAAACTTCAGAATTATTTTCCATACACGTTTCTTCTCCAATAAGAATTTGCTGTGAGAGGATCAGGCACAGATGTGTTTCTCGCAGTGTTTCAGAGGGAAGAATTAAATAGTGGGCACTAACTCTAGTGGAGGCTAGGAGAAGGAGCCTGCTCCTGGAAGACCATGTTCCTGCTTAATGTCCATGGTTTGAGGGTGATGCTGAAGAAGGTGGGAGAATGTGTTAAGGATAGCAAAATATGCTTTATTTCATTAAAGATTTTAACCATTCGAACTGTTCAGCTTATCCAGGGAGTGGGAATTTAAGTGTTGTATGTCAGTTCATGCCAGAGGAAGAGAGATCTGTTAATGCAGGGACCCTCAGTCTAGCAGCACAGGAGGGGTCAGTGCTTTGGACTGCAAGCTAGGCTAAAATGAAAGTGAAGCGTATGACTTTTAACACGTTCAGTAAGGCAACTCCTATGCTCCGATGCCCTCAAATAAAGGATACGCCATGGCTGGAAATCTGTAAGATAGGCACTGTTCCCAGCTGGCTGCAGATTTCAGGGGGGCCCCGGGCTGTAGCTGTGTGGGTGGCACGGTTCAGAGCAGCCCCCAAGGCTTGCAGCCAGGGTTCACTCCATCTGGCAGGCCTCGTGCATGGGCAGCCTTCCCTGGGCCCCATTCCGGTAAAACTTTCCCCCCACCCCAGGGCCCCAATTTAAAACCACAAACAAACAAGAGCAGCAGTAACAAAAAAACCCCAAACAACCCAAAAAAACCCAAACCGGGGATGAAAGCTGGGTTCAGATAACCATCTTCAAGCATCCAAATAGGAGGTGTGACTTTCAAGCTGCCGGCAACTGTCCAAACTCAGTCTATGGAGCTGAAGCCTGCTGTAGGCTCCCGTGCTCCGGCACTTGTGAAAAACTAGTGCTTAACTGGCCACCTGGGAGCTGAACTTTGGGCAGCCCCTCTATTTATTTAAATCTTGACCCAAACGACTTGTTAGTATGTAATTGCCAGGCTGATTGATAGGCACTTCATTTCTTTGCTTGCTAATATTACAGCAGGGTGACAGAGGCACCCAGACCTGCCTGTGTGTCCCCGGCACCTGTGGTCCCTCCACGCTTTCCTGCTGAGGCCGGGAGAGGGCACATCTCCATAAGACATTTCATTTCACTGCTGCTTAGCACTGACAATTAGGGTTTTCCTTTCCAGCTCATTCTGCTCACTCAGGACTTCGTTTTTTCACTACGTAGTGGTGTGGGTTTTTTCGCCTTTCTTTCTTTACCTATTTGCTCTTCAAGATGAATTTGCAGCCTAGCTGGAGACTGCCAGCTGCCCTGCTTTGTTACTTGGAGGTAGGAGGTATGGGCTTGTTGAATAAATACCGTTTAGACTCAAAACTGGTAAGACAGAGCCACAAAGGAGTCCACAGGACTCTCATCTGTTACTTCCCTGGGGGTTCCTTGGGGAGGATGTGCTGTTATTCCTGTGATGTATTCTATGAAGAAAAAAAAAAAACCTGAACAAGGCAGATTTTTCTAATCTTGAGAGCAGATTTGGGCTCACATCTGTCTTTTGTTTCTGATATATGAGATGTTATAGAAGCAATAAAATGTAGCAAGCATTCATTTAATCCATATTGAGCAAATTTCCATGATTTGACAGAAACTAAAACCATTTAGCTTATCGTTGCAAAGCAAAGTAAGGTAAGGTCAAAAACATGAAAACTTGCCTATTTAAGGACAGACCATAATCTAGTTTTCAGTGGCACTGTGATACTCTAGAAAAGAGGCCCACAGCCTAAATTTTGAATGACAAACTGCATACTCTTTACCACTCGCTAACTAACACTGCTGGCAAATCTCGAACAGTTCCTAGAAGAACCAAAACATCTACCCACTGAATATGTATTTAAAAGTATCCTGGGACAGAGTGACTTCATGCAGTGATTCCTGCATGAGTAACAATAGGACCTTCATTGTTCACACTTCAATTGTTTTCTGCATTTTTTTTTTTCAAATCATCAATTTCTGCTTGCTCTTTTGAGCTGTGGGATAGCACGCATCCAGAGAAGAATGCTGGATTTAAGGTGAACCCCTGAAAACCAATGGTTCTCTGAAACTACTGCTGTTTTTTAATGGCCGTTCTTTAAGTCTTGCATAAGCAAAGCTCCGCATTATATCAGGCCAGCAGAGCTTTTCTGAAAGCAGCTGATGAGAAAGGAGGGTTCAGCTTACAAAGCTTCATATTTGAGCAGGAGTTAACAAGGCTTGGAAGCAGTTTGCAAACACACAAGCTCTTCCTGGTTGCTGCTATCAGCAGTCTTTTCTTAAAGCACTTCCTCCCCAGCCCCAATAAATACAGAGGGCTGGGCTGGCTTAGCTGTGAAAGTCACCATTCATACTGCTGCTGTTAAGTTTCAGGCTGCTTATTTCATTTAGCCCAGTGTTTTGTTAGCCCCCTTGCTGGAGCACTAACCCAGCCCCTTAGGCACGATGAAAGCTGGGTAGCTGGAGCCAAGGCTCAGGGACACAACTTGCAAACCACTTTTCTTATCTGGATGGGTTTTGACTACAGTGCTAGTTAGTCCCAATGGCTTTATTCAGCAGAAATAAGCCATACTGAATAACTCACCAAAAGACGGTGGGACCAGATTCCCTTCAAGGCACTTTTCCTTGGCAAAACATTGGCCAGTCAGGTTTAAACTGCTGATTGTCTTTATTAGCTGTCCCGAGTCACAAAAACCAATCCAGAGATCTGGCAACAGAGTGTCCTCACTAACCTCTTTGAAGCTCCTGTATTAACATTAGTGGGTCAGCCAGAGGGAAAGCACGTGGACGCATGTGCGACACAAGACTGTCAGCCCTCAAGGTCTGAGCAGCCGATCCAGCCGCTGCCCACGCTCTGCTCACCCCGTGCCCGTAGCCCACAGACACAGTGCGGCCGTGTCTCTCTTGCTGTGAGATCCCGTCTGCCAGAGGCCGGGTGGCACCTACTACCACAAGGCAAGCAAGGGAAGAGCCACCTCCTAGGAGTTTCCATCCCTCAAAGGCACGTGCTCCTGTCACAGCCCTGCACCTTGCACCCTGTGTCACCTGTCCTGCAATACATGAGCTTTAGCTAGAGGAGCCCTCGACACAGAGAGGCTTGTGTGGTTGCAGAAGAATTGCAAGCAGGACTTGCAGCTGCTAGAAAAGTCCCTGGAGGCTCTTCTCTCCCTCTGAACACCAGTGGTGCCAGTCTGCCGCAGTGGTGGTGGTGGTGGTGGTGAGTTCATTTGTTCGGTCCCTGCTCCGTCGGGGAGCTGCTATTGTGTTCTTCCCCAGTCTGGCGGCCTTTTCTGCCCACACGCTCACTTACGCGTTGCTGCAGAATTCAAAACAGAATAATGGGCAGTGTCATACAGTTGCAGCCCTGGCTGTGCTGCCCCTGTCACATTGCTCTATGTGGGGACACTCACCAGCCCAAAGTTCGACTCTGAGCCCCAGCCAGTGATTGTAACAAACTGGGGTCCATCACATATAGCGCTATGGCACTTATCTCCGTGCTGGCACCGCCTCCCTGGGACGTCAGTCCCAGCTGCGAAGGACCGAGACCACCACTCACTTGTTAGGGTGGCTCCGGTTGCAGAAGCAGAGTTCCCACCATGCAGCATTGCAGCTCACCCCTCTAACCACTCTGCACCCTTCGTGCTTGTGCTTTGCTCACCACAGACTTTGCAAAGGCTCTTCTGAGCACGTAGGGGTCAGGAAAAGCCGGGGCAGCAGAGGGCCAAAGTGGTGCAAAAATAACAGGCACTTGGAGCTGCTTGGAGCAGTGAGTGTGCTTGAGATGGCCCACAGTCCTCCCCCACCTCACTGAGCCTTCTCTGCTGCCACCAGGGCCTTTGCTGAATCCATGGTCTCCAGCTGTGAAACTCCAGATTCAGTTCAGACCAGGATGACTGAATTGCTGATGGCACTTACTGACTCGGTATTGGGCACGAACAATCATTTCTTCCTTAAACCAAGATGGATGGTGCAACCAAATGCAGTAACGTGCATGGGAAATCATCACTGAAACTGTGAAATTCAATCTGGAATTCATCTTTTTGTAGAAATAGATTTTTCCCAAACTATCATTTTTGTTCTCTCCTCTGCCCCGGCTACTGCAGCAGTGGCTGAGGTATAAAAACTTGCACAGTGTGTGTGTGTATCCTGTGTTCCTTTCCAAAAACTTGTCAGATTTTTTCTTGGATAGATTTTTTTACCTACTGTTGTTTATTTCCACTGAAAACTAGGATATTTAACTGCCTCATGTTTACATGGTCAGATCAGTAATGTTCACTGAAATGGTATTGGGACAGGTCATGTATAGTTCTTTTGAAATAGTCAAGCTTATCTGATCCTAGGACACATACAGGAGAAACCATGGGCATGGTGCCTCATGACTGGACACCATGTCAGCACAGAAGTCAGGTAATACAGTATGAACATTAGTCTGCGTAACAAGTCAGCTTCAATAGGTATTTTAAATATAGTCCAGCTTCTGGTCAAACATGATTCCTTGGCATTTAAGAGATTTAAAAAAAAAAAAAAAATAAATTAACTTCAGGGGTAAACAATCACAGCCGTTGGCCAGTCACAAGCCTGGCCAGATGTCAAAATGTGATCCTGTTGTGTCACGGTAAAGCCAGGGAGCTGTTATGGAGCTTGCCTCCTATCATGCCTCCCTCTTCCCACAACTGGGGTGTTAGGGATGGATTGGGTCTACCCTCTTGCTCTCCAGGTGTTTTGTGGGCCCTCAGTGACCAGGTGAGCACAGACATCCTGGCTACCAAGAGCTGTGGCCTCCTCAGGCCCTTGTCACCAGCACCATTCCTGTCTGGGGACTGCCTCTGTCCCTGGTGTAAGTCCACAGTGCGTTTGGGATGCTGGACGTGCTTCTGCCTCGCGCTGCTTAATGGGAACCCAATCTTCTCCAGCTTCATCACCATCACAGCGATCCTTTGCTGCCTTTTACCCAGACGTGGGCTATTTGCTTTGATGGTGCACTAGTCCAAACCTCAGGCACACCCACCGGGAAACACCTTGGATGTGGCGGTGGAGGGCAGGCATTTCCAGTGAGTCTGTCCTCAGCCATGTCTCTGACTCAAGGAAACGCAGTCCCCTGCCAGGACCAGCTCTGGTCACGGTGTCTGCAGGAGCTGCCTGCCCGCAGGATGCGGTCTGCCAAAGTGCGCAGAGCCATCCCGGTGCTTCCCGGGTGGCAGAGGGTAGGCATCTGCTGGAGGTCAGGGGTCCGGCACAGTCGCAGAGTGGCTGCAAGGTTTGCAATACGCAAATCCTTCGGATTACTCTGCCCTTGCAGACAGTTACTGGCCCAAGCTAAAGAAACCCCTTGGCACTTGCTGTTGTCAAATCCAGCACCTACAGGGGTAAAACACAACTTCTAACAGAAGGTAACATCAGGCTGAGAGGAAAAGCCTTTGAGTCAGCAAGGAATGGGCCCACAGGGCCCTAAATAACTCAAGGCTGTGTAGGTCTGTCATTCAGATGAGGCAGATCCATTTCCACGCTGGCAGGAGGAAATACCACTTTAAAAGTTTATTAACGAACATAGTGTTTGTAAATTTGATCAGGAAACACAGAAAGATAGCACCCCGACAGGACACAGAGCAGAGCTGTCCAACGCAGCGGGGAGCAGCATTAACAAGACTGAGATGGGGTTGTTATCTAATCCAGATAGCTCAGGAAAAGAAACCCAAGTATCTTAAATGGCAGAAAAAACATACTGTTTCCCAGAATATTTTTACATCTTGGTCATCCAGCTAAGCAAGTAGCTGCCACCACACAGGGCAGGAGACACTGAATCTGCTGGCATCAGTAAGCTACCCAGCGCTGGCTGTCTCCTGTGGGACCAGCGCCTCAACTTCAGCACCTCACCGCGAACTGGCGTGGAGCTAGCACTGCCTCGGTTGTTCATGATCCTTTTCCTGCTGGTGAGATTTTATTCACTGCTAAAAGGCATCGCCTAGTTTCTGCTTCCTCCTTTGTTTCTCAAGTATACTTCAGAATATTTGCAGTAGGAGCCCTAGTAACTCTTAAATTGCTGCCTGTTTTACCCTTAAGAGAATTGTCTGTCTGCCCTGGTGACGTATGACAGGTTTTTCTGGGTCCTTCTCCTTTAAGATTGTTTTGTTTTGCTTTGGCTTTGTTTTGTTTTGCTTTTTGTGCTCTGCTTGGAAGACTTGAATGTTATCTTTGAAAACAGAGAATACCACGGTAAGCCTGTCAGTAAAAGGCTTCACTTAGTTTGGGAGCCTGGACCCCACAGCTGGCTGTTGTATCTGGAGGGAGGAGAACTGAAGTTGGTGCAATTTTCTGAGAAGCATCTGATCTCTGGAGACTGCTAACAGAGCCTGCTGTGCCTTGTACTTGTTAAGGAGGGTATACCACAGCTTTGTGTGTGTTTTTTCTCATGCTCCCTTCCTCAGGGGAGTTGGTGTGGGCATTCAGTGTACAAATAACAAAAACCCACTGTGGGGATGGGGTGGCTGCTAGGTTTGTGTGTTGGTTTTAAGCC
This sequence comes from Sagittarius serpentarius, assembly GCA_034782735.1. Lineage (NCBI taxonomy): Eukaryota > Metazoa > Chordata > Aves > Accipitriformes > Sagittariidae > Sagittarius > Sagittarius serpentarius. The sequence continues at coordinate 2,749,669 of JAVKLA010000058.1, read as the reverse complement.
ACTGTATTGTTTAGAAAGTCTTTTCACAAGGTTGTGCCTATGCTTTCCTATGCAATCATCCATGCTTCTCGCCATCCTTCCTCTCTGTTACCCCCTTTTCATTGCTACAGCTCTCCAGCTGGCTGTCAACAAAGCGCAGGAGAATGAAACCCTGAGCCTGGCTGGGACATCTTGAGGCTACCTAACCACAGATGATGACACCGATACTGATCAAAATACACACTTGGATAGGGTTACTGCCTGAAAAAGAGTACTTTTACACGGGAGTTACATAAGTGCTTCAAATCCTATATGGATTCTGGTGAAGTCCATTATCTTCCTCCTGGATTTCTGTCTTGCAAAAATCATGCTCACTACAGAAAAAAAAAAGCAAGCCATCTTAAATTATTATTTAGTAAAGACCTAAGAAATACTCTCCCTTATAGACAGTAGGCTTCCTGCATGTTTAAAGCTATTGAATTGTGACTGAAGGGCAAAACTAAAGCATTGAATGGGTCATTAAAACTCACAGGATGTTCAGAAGCTCTTCAGAGGTTTGTGTTCCCTGTGGTGGAGATGCCATCTGCCTTCATTTGCATTAACAATATGGCCTTTAATAAGTGTGTCTCTCACCTGCTGCCTCTGTAACGCACCCCAGTCTTTGGGAGCTGCAGTTTTAGGGGAATCAGTCTGCCATATAGGAACTGTGCTGCTTCACACCAGCCAGCCAAGGGCCTGGCTCCATTAAAGCCAACAAGAATATTTTCCCCTTATTTTAACAAGAAAAGAATCGAGTAACATAAGCAAAATCTATTGTGCTTTCAAGCCTCAGGACGCTGTATTGGAAAAGTGATTTTTAGAGATCAGAGGGCATTTTCCTGTGGGTGTGGAAAAGAGCTTGTCTTTCATTCCCTCATTTCTTCATCCATCTCCTATTTCTAAATGAACAAGTTCCAAGTCATACTTTAGTCACAACGCACAAGATGGGAGTAGTACCTGTCTGCACTCTGTTTTCTCTTGAGAAGATTTTTGGAAGGGTGGAAAGGACCCGCAGAAGGAACTGAGGGCAGATTGGGTGCCACTGCCAGCTCTCTTCCTTCATGAATTTAAAAAAAAAGAAAAGAAAGAAAGAAAAGAAGAGCTCTCTGAGATTTCATCCAAAACCATGCATAGCTTGTGTTAAGGTTTGCAGGAGGCTTCAAGAACTGCACACAAACCTCGTTTCTTCTTGCACTACTGTGCTACTGGTTTGGCTTGTTTCTTTCAAGAGGGCTTGGTGGAGCCTCCATGTAAAAAGATAAGGGAAAACCCAGCCCTGTTCATTGTCCCCACCACTTGTGCTCTCCTGCTAAGAGCTGCCTGACGGAGAAAATGGTGATGGAGAAGCACCCCCGGTTGACATGGCCGAGAGGTTGTTTGTAAGCTGTTCTGTGCCTTTCAGACTTTTATGCTGAGGATGGGACTTGAAAAAGTTGCAACATGTGGAGGTACGAAATGGGCAGAAGAGAAATCTTGTCTGTATTTGTTGGTGTGCTTGGCTGCCTGCGTGTATGTGCCTAGTCACGAGCACACTACAGAAGAAGGACAATCTGCAAAGTGCCAACATTTTCAAATATTCTGTGTGAAACTTGAATAAAACTTATCTGATTTTCAACAGCATTGAACAGTGCCGTGCATTCATTTTCTTCTCTCTGCTTTACTGTGTTTAGTTTAACCTGTGTCTTTTGCTTACTTTAACCTCGATGGGTAAGTCTTACTTTCCATTCAGGCTCATCTCTATTTTCTCGTTCTGGTAACTTAGGTCAGTGCTGTTTGAGGTGTCAGCTCTGAAGCTCTCCTCCTGCTTCCATTGAAACTAGTGGGAATATCGCCAGTGGTGGCAGGGGAAGGAAGATCAAACACTGAGTCTTTTGCTGAAGTGAACTTTGAAAATGCTTACTAATTCAATCATTTCATGCACACTGGTTTCTAGCACAGTTGTAACTCCCTTCCTTCCTTCCTTCCTGGAGAAAAAGAAATGAGGACAATGAGAGCCTCAATTAGATGTATTACAGATAAATTGGCATCTCACAGCAAAATAGTTGTTTGCTGTGTCTCCGCTTTGTGCGGTAAGTAATCTTGGGGAAGAAATATACTAAAGCGTAGGAGCCTGAGGAAATGTGCAACGCTCACTGCCACGTGTCAGTCAGCAGGGAGATCACTGCGAGCTATCTTTTCCTCTGGGACTTTTTGTATATCACAGCTGTCATGTTTTATCAGGCTGCTGGAATTTCTCCAAGCTGCAGGAAAGATGTCCTCCCTTGGATGTTTTGTTAACAGAAGGGAGCACGTTCAAAACGTATAGCTTTCAGTGGGATGCTCCCTGAGGTTAGCTCCCTATCAGGAGCGAAGATGAAGGAAATTTCCTTCCAGGCTGCTCGACATTTGTCTGGAGCAACCCGAGTGCCTCCCTCTGGAAGTGTAACAAGCAAGGGGTGGTTGCTTCATGGGGAGCTCCCTCACCAAGCATCGGAGCGGTGCGCAGGAAAGCCGGTGGCACTGCCTCGTCACATGGCTTTAAGTCTCCTACAAGCTGGCATTTGAATGTGTTTCACATGCACTGTGCCAGTCTTCGTGTGCGATTTTTTTTTTTTTACTTATGGAGATGGGCTTGCCTGTCTGCCTGTTGATTTGTCTCTCCCTGCAGTAACTTTTGATGGGCGTTTCAGCCAAGTTTCAGAAAGGGGTAAGAATCTCCAAGGTAACTGAGGGCTATAAGCTTTGTGAAATTCAGCAGTGCAGTGAGGAAGCAATATAGTGTCCTGCTGAGGGAAAAGTGGGCAGAATTAAATCATTATACATTCTGGACTCAGATAACCTCAGAGGAACTGCATCACATGGCAGCTCTCGTCTGGCACAGGTGTGATGGGGAACACGGAGCGGCTGGAGCTACTGCAGCATCAGCAAAGGGAGTGGGGATCAGGGACATCACTCCATAAGAAATCCTGTAGCTTTTATATTGTATGTTTGGTTTTATGGTAGGTGTCCTCATGTCTAACTGATTACCTTGGCTGGATGTGCTCTCATTGTCTTGTGGATGGGGCATAATAAGAAATTACATTCTTGGCAGTTTGGTTTAGATTCTGCCCAGCTTCACCTTTCAGACGTCAGGGCGTGAGGTACTTATGCAGCTTTATGGCTCCAGAGCCATTATTCAGACTCACCAGTCTGACAATAATACTCATCCTTTTGCCTCTTTGACCTCCAGAGGTTTTCAAGTGTGTTGCAAAAGCAGGTGAAGGCATTTGAAGATTGGGAACCGAAGACCTTGCTTGTACATGGCAGAGGGATGCTGTAAGACCAGCATGTCCTGAGCAGAAGGGAACGGCAGGCTGAGCGAGCTGAGCCTCCAATTTCTTCTGGTAAAATCAAGGAAATCTTTGCAGTTACTTTGCTGGAGCCAGTACACAATCTTTGACCCACCAACAAGGAGATTGCGGTTTGGACGGGTACAGCTGGGAGGCAGGCGAGGCCAGGAGGCAGCTGTGCAATGCTTGCTGCCCCACCACCTCCCCCGCTGAGTGCCAGCTAAGACAGTGAGTGCACTTCACTTGCTTTCAGCAAAAACAGGAGCAACGCAGGCTCAACCGACCCAGGTGCACAGGTCTGTCAACAACTTCCTCAAAGAAAGAAACCACGTCACCTCCCACTGAAAAAGCAAAGGCCACAGGCATGGCTAGCAGTGAGGAAAGGTGGCTTTGTGCCTAGGGCACCACACAGGGAGGTGAGCTGAGGCCTGTTTCCAGGTACATTGCCAGGGTGTGGTGTTGGCTTGTCCAAATCACTCTTTGTTCCCCGCTTGGGAAGCAGGGATGGAAGAAGACAGCTTTACGCCATGAGGGGATGGGACCTTAGCTCTTGAGTGCTCACCAGGTGCTCCAGCGATGAACCCCCGGGAAGTCAGTCTGCAGGCAACTTCTTACGGTCACCAAGAATGGTGTTCCCAATGCAGGCAGTGCTGCAACAGCTGAAAAGAAATTCCCCAGTCTTCCTATTCAAGCCCAAAGCCTTTTGTCTAGCACATCACGTCACTTATCGGTGTGGCAAGGCAGTCTAAAGATTTTTATAAATCAAGCTGATTTAGTGACTGTATTTTCCAATGCCACCTCAGTTTTCATTCTAAAGGAAATAAGTAATTTTGTGTTAAAAAAAAAAAGAAACAGCCACTCAAGCTCTAGAAATTTCCTTCAAGCAGAACTTGCTTTCATTTCGTCTTCAGATTTGTGGTTCTGTAGCTGCGCAGCCCTGTGTAATCCAAACCCGCCCTCTTCACAAAGAGCAGTTACACCCTCTTGAAAGGGGAGCAGAAGGGAATGGTCACCAGTTTAAAAGTTTCATATCTGTCTTTCTGGAAAATGTGAGGTTCCTGTTAGCTTCAGCAGCTGGTTTAATCAATAAGCTAAATAAACAACATTCATCTGGAAAGAGTTAGCAGTCCCACCAAGCAGAGGCGAGTGAAGAGTGGTGAGTTTCGTGCTGCTGTGTGAGCTGAAGTGTTCAGCAGAGACTTTGGGAGAACTTCCCTGACCACTTTTGTCCATCTTGATTGCATAGGAGCTCCTGTTTGTTTTCACTCACACGGGCTCCAGCTGCTTCAAACATACAATCTGCTTCTCTCTCTCTGTTTTGCACGTACAAGCATGTGAACATTCGTGTACAGACACACTTGCATGCACAGCCATACACGTCCACAAGCATACACGCACTTCCCCATGAACTCATGGACACATGCAGGCACGTTTTCTCTCAGTATTAATGAAGATCCTATGCACATATGCTCAGTGATTGCTCTTAGCTCACGCTGGAAGCAGTCAGGTTTGCCTCAGCTGGAGACAGCCATGCTATGGGTGGGATGGCTCTATATGTACAGTATCTTCCTTATTAATTGACAAAAGGAACATCAAATGATGCCTATAAGGAGTGAGGGCCACATCCCCTCATCCGGTATGGAGGTGGCAGGAGAAACCTGTCCTCAAACGCTTGCCCAGGTGGAGAAAGTTGCTATGAGGTCTGTCAGGTGTTAATAACATATGGCAATTTTTCTTTTAAAAAGGTTGATAATGCATGACTGGTCATGAATTTCACAGAGCAAATGTCTAATTGCCAGCTTAACCTTTGGTGTGCTTGATTGAGGCAACAGGGCTGCTAGCACCGTGTGTCATCACTACAAAAACACCTATCTATCATCTGTTTTACCTGTCCTTGGGCTGCTTAGCTATAAATTAGGAGAAGGTGGCACCTCTAGATATGAAAGTGCCTGGCTCTGCATAGGGCTGCAAAAGGCATTTGTATCCCACCCCCAACACAAGGGACAGAGGTGGAGCAGGGGCGGTGAGAAGTGACGCAGAGCGGAGGATGGCACGTCCAAGAGCAGGCGGTGCTGGGATCCGCCACTCCTGAGCGTTGCAGGGACTCCAAGTATGAGCGGCTATGGGGTCAGCCCAGCTCAGCCAAAGAGTTTCCTTTCCTTGTCTTGGCTTCCTTCTCCATCTGCTCCCTACCTTGCCATCCTTCCTCTCCTTTGCACTCACTTTGGCAGGCGAGCAAGTCACTTAACCAGGCCATGAACTTGGGGCATAAAAGCTTCCTGCTTTGCTGTCTTCTGCTGTACTGGTGAGTTTGAATCTGGTGACTGCCCGACCAGCTCAGCTCAGCTGAGTGCCAGGGCTACCTGAAGTGCGGCAACCAGAGCGAATGGCCTGGGGCAGGGAGGGAGGAGGAAGATGATAGAGGAGGGCTGGGACCTGCTCCCTTAGGTGGAGGGGAACTGCTGAGGTTGCTCACGCTGAGCTGTGCAGCTCTGCTCAGGTATTGCCACAATGTGCCCCCAGACTGGGATGGTTTCATTACTAAAAAATGGGAAGATACAAAGGGGGAATCTTTTTCGCCAGACAGAAGCTAACAGCCCTGAGAGGTATCAAAGAGGAACTCAGTCCTTCAGCTTTATCCTTAAACAAACCTGCTAAAGCTAACCCCAATGGCAGGAGGATGAGGCTAATCTTGGCAAGACTATCTCAAAGTAAAGCTAACGCACCTCAAATAGCTTTGATGGGGTTTCGCTTTTGGCTAGCCCATATGGCCTGGTTATATAGAAGTAAACGGCACATCTTTTACCAATGAAGAAAACCTCTTGTTAGCTTCAGCTGTCTCCTTTTTAAGTCTCTTGAAAACCATGTTGTTTTGTCCCATGACTGGTACTCCTTGTGACACACAGAAGACTAATATTTTTAGTATAATTTAAACAGAACATTTTTTTCATTCAATTAATACATTAAATCTAGTAAACCCAATTTATGTCCTCCATGAGAAACAAACCCCTATTTATTGTACAAGTATCAGGGCTATTTCCCAAATGTTAAATAAAACCTAAAGGGATTATCACATAGCCTTTGCCGAGACTTATAAACCCCATAATAATGAAAGGCAAAAATAGCCATCCCAGAGGAGAAAGGGGGAACAAAATGGGAGCAAAAGCCAAATAGTTTCATGGTTTTGTAACAAGCAAGGTAGTGATCTCAAGTCTGCAGCATTTCCATGTATGAAACATTCCTGGGAAGTCAGCAGGACTAGGCTTGTAAGTCAAGACTTTCCTATTTGGAGAAAATAACTGGAATAGCAAGTGTCACATTAGGTGTCCCACACAGCTATCCTGGAATAACCGCTTTGGGTGGGGACACTTACTGAATAGAAATGTTTTTATCCCAGAATAGTGACTTCTTTCTGGAAATGCACTAATTCTTTTACAACAGTATCTGTTCTGCCATTGCCATTTTTGTTAATTTTCCTGCACAGCCAGGCCTGGCCTTTGCCGTGTGAGCCCCAAGCTAGTTAGGATGGAGCTGCCATTCTGGGCTCAAGCATTTTTTCCACTTGGTGCAGACGAAGGCAAGTTTTCTACCATTATTTTTGGGATTGCTTTTATAATGATGGAGGCTTTTATTCATGATTTCTGTCCATGAATGTTTAGTACTCCTTCCTGAACCGTTTTGTATTTTTCTTTTTTTCTAATTATTTCCAGACATTGATTGGAGATACTCCCTTCCTTTTATTTTTGCAGTTATTACACACGCAAGCAGCTTTGACTCCACTTACATTTGATGTCTGCGCGGTACCATTTTTGCAGACCTTGAAACAAGAGGTGTTGCCCCTCCATTACCACAGTGAGCTCCACAAGGTGAGGACCCTGCCCTAGCTCCCCCGCCCCGAGCCCTGTGGAGTATCTCCAGCTTGCAAAGGTTTCTTGAAGGAAAGACTTGGGCATGTCAGGCTGCCTCCCACCTCTTTGGGGTCCAGCGGATGACTTACGGGCTTCCTCATCAGCAGGTTCAGGCCTGGTTTTCAGTACCAGTCAAACTGAAGCTTGAAATGGTGTGTGAACCAAGATCCTCAGCCAAAAGCTTTGCCGAAGAATGTTCAACAATCAAATACAGTATAATTTCAGTGCCAATAAATGCGCCACATGTGAATGGATGTAAATATGAGTCAGAAAAATTCTCCAAATAGATGTCATCATTAGCTTCTGCTATCAGTAGAGGGTTCTCTAAGCATTCAGGTGTAATGCAAAGACCTTGGGAAATAATAATTCGAACAAACCAGTAAGTCAACAAAAATCATACCAGATACTTGGACTGCATATCTGGGTATACCTTAATTAAGTTTGCTACGTATTTATACTAGCCAAGATATTTTTTTTCCATGTGGAACAAATAAATTTATAGGAAAATAATAAGTATTTTGCAGACAAGTTCACCAGAAGGTGATGGGTAAAGACCGTTTGCAATCTTAGCTAAAAGTGAATCAGAAAAAATACTATGAAGAGAAGGGTCATTGAAAGCCTGCACACTTGACAAACCTCTCTGCAGCAGGATTTGTTTTGTTTTCAGTTTGTGCCCAGGGGCTGAAAATCAAACACAAATGTCAAAGGTTCACTTAGTTCTTCAGTCTGCTTTTTTGTTTTGTTTAGTTTTTCAAATGCTAAAAAAAAAAAGACAAAAAGAAAGTGAGCATACACAACTCTTTTCAGTCATATATTTTTCTTTCAGACATCTGAAGCTTTTCTTCCTGGTAGGATGGCATTAGCATATAATTAAGGTGCCAGATCTGTGACATTTTCCTGTATGCTTAATGAGGTGAGTTCTTGAGGTTTCTTGGGAGGTTTTTTCCCCCAGACTGGGGTCAAACAGTTAACTAGTCATTCCTTTCCTCCTTCTATTTATACGCCATGCAACAAGCAGGATGTAGTAACATTCTCTTGTGGTTCACCATAGGGAAAATATTCCATTTCTCTTTGGAGACAATCCTCAACAGGCCCCCACAGCAGTACTTCATTTATGGCTTTCTGGGGGAAACCTCTCTGTGTGTCCTCCGTACCAGGCACAGCAGCAGAGGAAACCGCTGTCTGCCAGTAAACGCCTTCCTCCCCTTCTCTCCTACCGCATGCCTCTCCTTCCTGACACACTATATCATAATTGATTTGAATATTAAAGCTCTTCCTCAAAGCAAATGCTGCACTTTCTCCCGAAATCCATGACCTGACCCTAAGGGCCGCAGTGGTGTTTGAGCCCTGTCCAGGAATTTAAGCCAAGAGGTTGCCCATCTGCAGTGGTATCTAAACAGGAATGACACTGGCTTTGCGAGGGCACCCGAGATTTTTCACGTTTCTATTAGAGACCTAGCAAGGCTGTGCCCATGCCCTGGCCCTTCTCTAAGTGCCTCTGTGCCCAGGGGATGTAAACAAAAAAGCCCTGAAAGTCTCCGTAGAGGCTCCTCACTCACAGGGTGCCTGGGGGGAGCTGTGGATGCTGCCGAGTCATCCAGCTGGAAAAGCAATTAGGACTGCCTTCCCCGGCAAAGGAGCTCGCAGGCTGAGCCCCAGCCCCTCTTCAGCTGCAGACAAAGAGGAGAGAAAAGAGACGCTGCCAGTCCCAAATACCTTTTCACGGGCAAGAAGGAAACGTCCCACGGGTTTTGTTTTTCCTTTCAGGCTGTCAGCATCCCGTCCTTTTGAAATCTTTGTGTTGGAGCGGCTGGTCTCCACCTCCAACTCAGCACTGCACAGGGGGCTTTTTTCTGGCAAGAACTGGGGACAGGAGGAAGTAGACAACACCACTCATTTTTAAAGAGAGACAGCTTCCCCTGGGAACAGCCGGGGGCCTCTTGAGATCACAGATGTCAGGCTACCCAGCACTTGAAACTCTTCTGCTCTTTCCCTTCCAAGATGCTCCTTGAGGCCTGTGTCCAACCCTTCCCCTTCATCTAAAGCCCGAGGTGTTGCAAACAAGATCAGCACTGACAGATGACATCCTTCTGGCTGGGAATATGGGGTGTTGGCAAGGACACAGGACGGAGCTAGCTGTGTCCAAAGAAGGGGCAATTTGCGCTTGTTGAATTCTTGCTGAATTTCTTGTGAACAGTACTGCCTGCAGGTGCCTTGACCCTGTTTTGAAGAAGGCTTTTCTGAGTTGGAGAGAAGGTCTCCATCTTGTTGCTGGGCACTTGTCTCTCAGCAGATCAGCTTAATTAATGGTCTCACCCCTTTGGTCAAATTCTGCCCTGTGTTGCTTAGGAGGTGTCTCTGGCAAACCTGTCTGCCTCGGTCTCTGAAGTCCTTCCCACACAGGCTCTGTCCTTCAGCCTTAAGCCTTATGGATTAAGAGAAATCCTTTGGTCTTCTGGCGGGGAGGGGCACAGGAGGGGAGCAATGAAAGCTAGAAAGGACAGACTCCTCTGAAAATCATGCTGTTGTTATTTAGGGGCACAAACACCTGCTTATAAAACTCACGCTGTACACCTAAGTTTTGTAACATTGGCTTCTTCATACATAAACCATGCCAAATCCTCTATGACACCAGGAGGATTTTCAGTGGCAATACAGCTGCTGGGAGAGGCTTAATAATTTCACACAACTTCTTGTGGGTAACATGATGATGACATGTCCAGCAGGGGAGGATCTGGCTGACCATCGTCAGTTACCTCCTCTGGAGGATGTTTTGTGACTAAACACAACATCTGAGGAAGATGAGCCAGCATAGCAAGGAGTGCTCAGTGGCATCTGGCAGGTGATATGGGCAGGGCATGACTGTGTTTTGCTCTTTTTGATGAAAATGAGCAAGCAATCCAGGAAGGGGAACACATAAATCAAGGATACATTTTTGCAGATGATCTATTGCCTTCCTCATGAATGATGTGGAAATGGATTGTAATTTCCAAGATGAGGAACTATTATAAAAGATGATCTTGAAGTGTCTCTAAAAGTAAGAACATTTCAATTCAAACAATTCCAGGCAGAAACAGCAACGCAGTTCTCCTGTGTGCACATAGACAGTGCCAGTAATAGTTATATTATTTCTGTTTTCAGATACAGAATTGTAGCTTGCCACCTTGAACAGGAAAGGAGAAAGGCAATCAAAGCATGGGCTTGAAGACACAAAAATCTAACAGGCTGCCATTGTCCCTGCAGAACGCATTTCTTCTTCCCACTGGAGCACCTCAGAGCTTGCCAAGAGGGAATGGCAATTTCCCACCTAAGGACAACCGTCACCCTTTGTTGGGTGACTTGTCAGCATTGGTCCCGAGGTAGATTAGATGTTCTACTGTGCAATGTAGTAACCATACCTATAGGCTTAGGCATCACTTGCTGCCTGGAAACACCTGCTTTTGTCAGCATAGTCCTTGTACCAAAGGCCACTGGCATGACAGCCAGTTCTCTTCCTAGCTTTGCGCCAGTTGTAAACTCTCTAGTCTGGCCAATATTCACATGTTATTTCAGCATTTCATTTGGTTGAACTGCTGAGATCTGTCCTAGTGCCTCCAGTAAGAACAATGCACCTGGTTTTCGGGGGTGGTGGTGGTATCCTGTCCTGACACAACTGCAAACACTCTAGCAGTATCACCCTATTGCTACACTGCATCTGGCTTTTGACCTTAGTTACATGGTACTGATGCTTAAACCATCTTGCCATGGTGGAACTTATCATAGAATCATAGAATGGCTTGGGTTGGAAGGGACCATTAAAGGCCATCAAGTCCAACCCCCCTGCGGTGAGCAGGGACCCCTTCAACTAGATCAGGTTGCTCAGAGCCCCGTCCAGCCTGG
>JAVKLA010000058.1:2684089-2738456 GCA_034782735.1 Sagittarius serpentarius | reverse complement strand
TCACTGGTCTCCATCTGGACATTGAGCCGTTGACCACTACCCTCTGGATGCGACCATCCAGCCAATTCCTCAGCCACTGAACTGTTCACCCATCAAATCCATAGCTCTCCAATTTAAAGGGAAGGATGTTGTGGGGACACGCGTCAAACTTTTTACATTGTGTGATGAGAATAGCAGCTCATGAGCCAGGAGATGGAAGGGGGGGGACAGAGAGGCCCTTTTAAAAAAAAAAAATTGTAACTACTTTAAAAAGCAGTAAAAAGGAGAGTCTGGAGAGTCTGACGAGAGAGGAACAACAGGGAGGGAGAGTTTTGATTCCTCTCTGAGGGCTAGCGTTGGAGTTTAGCATGCTCTGCTCCAGAGCCTGCTTTCCCTAGTTGGAGAGAGGCTGAAGTTAAAAGGCATTTGCTGGTTACGCAGCAATGTGCTTTGCAGTGTCCCTGCCAGCTGTGTTCCAGCTCCGCCTCCCAGAGGCAAGGGCTGCTGTGACCCACCTAGGACACGTTCTGGAGCAGGCATAGATGGGCCTACACCTGCACACCTCTGACTTCACTGTGTACTCACCTTCACAGGTAGCCACCTGCCTAACTTGCCGTATTTAGCCACAGCCAAAACTCAGGCACCCAAGTCCGTTCCAGAAACTTGGTTTCAGCTTTTCTGTCCTCATAACTTCAGATGTCCAGCTAACGACCCCTGTGCCACAGGCACATTGGCCGTGGGCTTGGCAACCCTCATTAGTTCGTAGGAACAGAGTGTGATGCTCATGGTTCAGCATTTTCCTGCAGTGGCAGCCTGAAAATTGATGTCCAAGTATCAGCCTTGCAATTGGTAAAGTTAAAGGTAATAGATTAGAACTGCCTTTCAGATCCATCAATTTAAAATAATTATGGGTTCATTTAGGAAATAATTCAGTGGAGCACTGTGGATTGACTGGAGCAGTCACACTGGCTTGAACTTGTTGACTTGACCTTTCAGTCAGACAACAAAGAGCTTGTGTTGAAGTAGCTAGTCATCGGGCTCATCAGGAAAAATGATTTCTCCCTTACAAGAGCGAATGTATTTGTCTGTGTAGAGCGCGATGGAAGATTTAGAACAACTGCCTACTTGCAAACCTGATGAGCATATTAATAAAGGAAAATGGTACACATAAAAAACCCAAACTAGCCCCAGACAGCTACTGGCTATTCCAGTTGAAATGACTATAGTAACCCTAGCATCACAAATATACTTCTCAACAAAATTACCTTCTAAGTCTTACAAAACTGAAGGGGAATAAGAAAATTTAGAGCATTTGCGTGTGAATGTACGAAATGCCAGTTTTTAACCAGCTCTAATTTTTAGCTAACACAGTTGTAAAGAAAATCTTGAAATGTGGCTCAGAGAAACTCACTAAAAAATCTGTCAACAAGGCTCATCTGCATCTGCAAACAGACCTATAATGAGACTGAGTCCTGGGTCTAAATCTTGCATTTCAATGTATGTGGCAGTTAACTCTGGAACCTAACAATGAAAATGCAAATACTGACACTTTTCACTCTTTCCCCGCTTCTTGTTTTAGTGGAACACCCAGTGTACAGGCTCATTCCAGATATATTCTTAAGCTTTCACAGTCAAAAAATCTCAGGCTTTCTCTCCCTGCTAGGCTAAACATTCAGCTCCCCTCTGTGTGGCTGTTTTCCATACAATATCCAGCTGCATGTTGAATACAAAACATGATGTGGGAACATTCAATTAATGCAATTAAGACACAGAATCATGTTTCACGCTAATCATTTCCATAATCCAACAAAAGCCTGCCCCATTTTTAATTTATCTGGATCTGCCACCGAGTTTCCAGTCTGCTGCACCAGAGCCATCGAAAATGTAGGTCAGGCTTGCCAAGTCCACTTCTGCATGAAACAAGCTGTGTTCTTCCCCAGGAGGTGGGTGCACACTTCCTTACCCCCTCTCCCGCTGCCGGGGTCCGGGCAGCCTCCTGTGGCTCTTCCGGCCGGCCGGTGGCTGCTTCGCTCTGCTTTAGGGCTGAGGGACGGCTCCTTGATGCCTCGGGTGAGAAAATGAGTGGAAAGTTACTTGCGCTGGCTGGCTCTTGGTTGCGTCAGGCCTGTGAGGGTGGCCAACTGTCTCCAAACCCAAAGCTGGTGGTACTATGCATTGGAGGGGGGTCCAGGTGACACAGTGGCAGTCACTCCAGTGGTCCCAGTCTGGCACTGGGCACAAGCACCATGTCCATGGAGGGAACAGGGAAGGGCCATGACAAGCGATCCTCCCAAAGGCTTGAGCATGGGTTAAAATTATAACACCATATGGTCTGAAGTGGCTCCTGGGAGCAGGGCGAGTCATCACGGGGGCGAGGGCTCCTCCCCAGCCTCACTGCTGTTAGCAAGGCAAGACTGGGAGGTGGTGAGGAGAAGGCCAAGGACAGGCAAGCCCAAGCACACCAGGGTGACAGCTGTGTTTTGGACAGACTCAGTGGGGGCAAGCTCAGAGGCTGGGGACGCAGCCGACGAAGAAGGCTATAATACCCAAAGGCATTACGTATGGGGTGTGTGAGTTGGCTTTTGTCACCACAACAGGCAGCTTGGGCTGCTGTTAAGCTTTGGAGGATAGGGAAATCCACGGTTATGCCAGGCTGTCAGGAGATACTGCGTTAATTCACCAGAACTAATATGTGGTCTGAGGTTTCGGTTGCTCCGTCAGGAGTGACTGCACACCCCTTGGACAGTTCAGATCGCTAAGCTGCGTGCAGCAAACCAGCTCAGGCTGTTTCACTTGTTCCAGGAGTCATTTCCCAGGCTTGAAAAAGGGAGGGTCACTCACGTTTTAATCCCTTTTCATGGAGCGAGGCATCTCCTATATCTGATGCAAACTGTAATAACTCTCTTGTGAATGACATCATGTCCAGAGACACCTGTTTCCCACGACAGGGTGTTATTAGGATGGATTTTCCTCACTGGTTGTGTAACACAAATTAAATCGGAGTGACATGATAAGCATGGGTGTCCCGAAACTGATGTCAGCTCTGAGGCCTCAGCCCCGCATCTTCCTAAAAGCTACATTAATAAGCTGGAGGCTTCAAAATTACATCAAGTACAAATACAATGTTGAGCTGCAAAACCCAGGTAAGACATTTAGCTACAAGGAATCATTAGAAATCTCTCTCACATGGCTGGTTCGTTTATGAACGAACCACCCTGAAATTCCTTAAGGTACCTTTTGGGGGGGATCTTTTGTCTTCTGACCCTTTTTTTTGTTTCTGACTTACAAAAGTATTTGAGAAATGAGGACAGGAAAAAAATTCATATGCAATTGTGAAATAATATATAATACAACACTAAATAAAGGGCCTCTACTGATACTGCCAGTGCAGAGGTACATGTTAGCTAGACGCAGTAACTCAACAGGCACATGTGATTTCCCACTGTTGACCACCAAAGGGGAAGAGCAAACATTTTGTGAAGCTTTGCTCTGCTGCAGATAAATCCAGCATTAGACACGTGCAATAGCCCAGTGTGTCCCACATACCATCTGCCAACATATCTTACGGACTTTCATGCATCCATGTCAAATTCCTCCTTAAGACTGCCCCAGGGGCTGATGCACTTCCCAAGACTAGGGGCAGCTTGATAGGCTTGGTAGGCTGCAAATCCCTGCTCTAGAAACTGCAGCTTTATGTAGTTCAGAACTGGACATAAGCTGCATTAACTGTGCAACAGTCAAGCGCAATGTCAATGAGCTTCATATATTATGCGTGCACTCAAGGGCAGCACGGTGGACACAATCCAATGGTCTAGGACTTGTATTGCATGCTCCCAAGCTATCATTCAAATCGAATCCTAAACTTGGCCCTTTGTTGGTTTTCTGGTTGGTAGGTTATATTAATTGCAAAGAGGAAGTCTTTTCCTGTCCTAAGCAGCAAGTGTAATTACTATTTTTGGTCATCACAGATGCTTAAACTGGCTAGAAAGCAGGATGTCTGAGCTATGGATTTTTTTTTTTAAAGTTGGCTTTGACCCAAAACCAGATCAAATTCAGAAATATTAGCAATTTTCCACAGTCTGTTGAATTCCAAGGAAGTTTAATTTCAAAACAGTCCCAAACAAAGTCTGCCCAGCAGCTCACAGTCCTATGAGATAAAATGAAAAACTTCAGGCACCAGGGTTTTTCAGAGAGCTCAGGAGAATCCCAGCTCACCCCCAGAGGTGTGAATGCCTGCAGCTGTGGTCCAGGTGGTACTGAAGATGTTACGATTTTCCTGTTAGTTGTTGTGGATTTCCAGGCTGCAAGCCCACGAGGATGCCAGCTCCAGGGCAATGTGCCATGAATCTAACCCAAGTTCTTCCCTGTGTCCTGTGCACTGGGCTGGATAATAAGCTCACCAAAGCTGCTTGTTTCGGACAAAATGTTCCTTATTCAGTGAGTCGGCAACATCAGACTCTTTCCATTTTGAGCTCGTGCTGTTGAGCTGGAAAGCTCTGTGCATCTGCGCAGGTTGGGAGAGGCCAATGTGACAGACAGCTCCGACGATGGTGCAGAAGGGAAAAAGAATGAAAATAAAGAGGGATGGGAGGCAGTTCAGCGGAAGTCCCAAGTCGAACAAGCAACTAATCTGACAGAATCCATGTAGCGGTTGACTTGCAACGCTTGTCCCATGTAGTCTGATGTGACATTGGAAGAAATACTGGGATTTTATTTCTCCTAGCACTGTTCTGGTCTATTCATCACCTTCAGCTTTTGGTCTGGAGCACTCAGGTTTGTCGAAAGAGAAACTGTCCACACATTGTCCCCTTTCCTGCCAAAAGCAGGACTGTGCAGCCTTGGAAATGCAGTAGCACTTCTGAGGCAGCATGCTCAAGGGACTCTGCTTGTAGACTTTCTAGCTGATCATTAAATGGGGGTGAATGACACTGGGAGCAGTTTCCAAGAAAGACTTGCTATTAATTAGCAATGCATGTTTCATATGATGTGCAGGGATCAGAGAGAAACTTCAGAAAGTCTGAGACTCCTTAGACTTACTCCGGAAATGGATCAGGGCTGTAACGGTAACGAGGTTCATAACTGAAGGCAAGTTTTTATTTTTAAACTCATCGCAATTTCTTTCAAAAGTTTCTGGAAAAGAAATAATCCCATCTGTTGGATCATCCAGAGCAAGTGAATAAATGAATGATGAGCCTTCACAGCTGCCTTTGCATCATTTCTAAGTATCGGACCATTGATTGTAAAGTTCTCCATTGATGGTCTTGACTGGCTAGAGGTTACAAATGCATCCTTAGAAGCTGCTTTTCATTAAATAGCATGCCTTGTAGCAGATATCCATTTACAGAGAAACAAAAAGGATGAAAAATGCTGTGGGTTATTCCTGTCCCTGAATACCCTTCATTTATAGGACATTTGAGTCATTTTTGCAGTGGCAAGAGCAATGGTGAGTCTAGCATGAACATCAGAAGCAAAGCACACACTGTAAATGTGGAAGTTGACTGCTTTTCCAGAATTTTGTTGACTTCACAAAGTTTTATACACGCATGTTGATATCTCTATAGAAGAGTGTGCATACGTGTGTGCATATGCGCCTCTATTGCTGCAATCCTATGCCTAATAAATTGCTATGGCCCTATAAAATCCCAATTACTAATGTGTTTAAAATAAAATATGAATGTATATTTATAACGATGTGTAATATTTTATATAACACTCAAGAACAGATGTCCAGGGAGCAGCAAAATTTTAATTAAGGCTTTTCATTGCTTTTCCTAAGAAATCAAATCAAAGTCCCACTGAAAGACAGGAGTGAGATATTAAAAAAACCTCACACGGTGACAAATGTTTACATGTATTTTATAACTTACTCTGCAAAGGACATCTGTGGCTCATCTGATGTAAAAAAGCCAAGACTATCTGGTATGAGGCTTTTTTCTATGTATGTTTCTGTAATGATCATGCCATGAGTAGTATGAAAAAACGTTCAGTGTCCTGAATTTCTCTTAGCATTTGTCACATAATTTATTAGCACTTTATAAAGAGGTATTTTAGAGCAGAGAAAGCTACCTCAGACAGCACCAGCAAGCTGTGTGCTGCTGAAGCCACTAGTGCTGGGCTAAAGACCCCGCATCCCAGAGGAATGCCATCTGGAAGGGTAAGGCCACGCTCCAGGCAGAGGTGCAACAACTGCCTCTAAAGACAGATCCGAATGAGCTTTAAAGTAGCAAGCGTGGGAGCTGGTAAGAGTGTGGCCGTGACACCGTGGACCGTTGCGTAGCATGGCTTGGACAGCTGGGCAATTGCCCAGTGCTATAGGCAGGGTTTGCAGTGGTGCTGTTTCTACACCCTTGTGGAAGCCGAGATAGTTGGTTTAAAGCAGGCTACAAAACCATGGCTATAACAGCAGAAATATGTTTGACCTCTGGGTTGATGCATTTTTAAGTGTGTCTCTCAGCAACTCTAGCTCTGCTGGCTGAGGTCCTCACAAATTTATTTAATTTAAAACATCTTTAGACAGAAAAAAGTCTCATGCCTGATATATGAAGAGGTACCCAAAGGAAAAAAGATTCAGGTAGTTGCCCAATGTCCCAGAGGATGTCTCTGAGTGCACTGGACAGGCTAATGCCTTCACCACAGCGCCAGCCTCTTGCCGCCGTGAGCTTACCAAGTCAGAGCAGAGGTGGGAGACAGTGGACTCCTCTTGCACATGAAAGGGAGATTTCTCTTGAGTTAAAGGAATTACTGAGTTGGTCCTAGAGGCTGGAATAATAGTGTTCCCAGAGATCAAACCTCCCCAGCACGCAATGCTGGAGGCCATGCTCAGGGTCCTTTCTGCATGCTAGGACAACTCCCCTATCACTCTTGCTTGAAAATACGTGAAGGGGAGGTTATCTCCAGACCCTTGGCACCTTCTCCCCCACCCCATACTCAGAGTCTGGGAGCTCTCCTGGTTCCATGTGGCTGGGGAAGCCCTGCGGGACTGACACCAGAGACAGGATGCAGCAAAGGACGAACAACCCGACTGTTTCAGCGTGCCTTTTCCTTCTATATTGAAGCAGATCCGGACTGCCTCTGAGCCAGGCTCCTCAGGAGAGTCATCAGCCTGCTCAGAATGGAGTGGTATAGCACAAGAATCATTTGTTTGCTGTCCTCCTAGTGTGATGACTACTGCGTGCCGTCAGGAAACCATGCACTAGGTGATGCAAGTGTCTTCCTGTGCAGGATCTGTTTCTTTGCAGCCTGTCTCTTCTTGGGCTGAACAGTGCTGAGGTGGGTCAGACGTCACAGAGTTGGGCTGGCTCTGCAACTTCTCAGCCCTGACAGAAATGCATGTAATAGATAAACTGGCAGGTATCCCCATCTAATCTGCCCTGGTGGAAAAAAAGATAGTATTTTTTGCTCTGCTGCTTTCACTTGATGGCTTTTTTAATGTAAACATTGATTTTGCCTGACTAATGTAAGTGGCCTAATTAGAGCCTCTTTCTGAATTGTTTTAGAACTGCTGATCATTCTAGGCTACTCATAAAGCAGCACTGTGTTAAAATATTCTGCTTGATTCATTTTATTCAGTATCTCAAAGGAAACTTCACAGAAAAATATGCTGTGAAATCTGTAGTAAGATCTTCACTCTTGATTCTAATTACTCTCCGTGGTTATATTTAAGCATTATTAGATATGATTAAGTGCACGATCAGTAGACAGACCTGTTTTTATACATTGCAGTTAATATTCAGAGAAGACTGCTGTGATGCGTACCTCGCAATGTGAGTAATGTGATGGAAATCAATTAACAGGTGAAAAAACACGCTGGTACATGAAACACTATCTGAAAAGGGCACTCAGTTCTTCCTTGGGATCTTACTCATTAAACAACAAAAGGAAACCCACACAGATGAAGGCTGAGCCATTCTTTTGGAAGTTTTTAATTTCTTCCCTAAGGGAAGCTAAAGAATATTTTAAAAGTATATACTATCTACAGTATTATAAATCCCTCTTTTTTGGCCTAAAACATTTGTTTCTATAGTACATCCTATATGCTAAATGCTCTGCAGATAGGTCCTTACTAATGTGAGGGAAGTTAACCTCACAGAACTTCTGTGGGATGGGGAGGGTTGTTACTCCCATTTTACTGGTAGGAACCCTGTTGGACAAAGAAGTTGAAGACTTCACTGATGGTCATGCAGGAAATCGATAGTGCAGGTACCTGGAAATCAGCTCTATGGCATGTTTGCCACCGGATGCATGCAATACACTGTGCAGGCGTTGTAGTCAATTTGAACATGAACTATGGTATTTTGTCTGGGTTTCCCAGACATTTGGCATCCTTGCAGATTATCTGTGAAAATGATTGTCTTTCAGGCGGAGTTATTAGATCTGACAATGTACCAAAAATGAGTGACATCAGACATCGTGAGGACTGTGAGAGACACAGTAACACCACATCCATGGTGACCAGATGTGTCTGCAAGGAGTATGTGTGGCCTTGCCTGGTTATCACCTCAGGGTTTGAAGAAATCGTTGGTGCTGACGTATTGGATGTTTGTAGAGAGAGAGGCTTATAATTTCTCTGGCAGAAACAGGTCACGGTCATTCAGTGGGGAAAAAAAGTTCCATGCCTAGAAATGCGAATGCTTGAAGAAAAGTGCATTCAACCGGACCCGCACACAAGCCAGCATCCATCAGCTGTCATCTTGAGGGGGAACACTAGACCATCTATGGCAAAATCCCCACTTCCGCACTCGGATGCTCTGTGCACTGATTTCTGCGTCATCTCCTCCAAGCCTTGCTGCTAGTCCCCCTCACCGTGCAAACAATGGCTTCAAGACATACGTTCCGTATTTGCATGGCTACAACTTTCCAAGTACATGACACTTAACAAAGCAAAAAATAAACAAAAAAAAATTGATGGCAGATGGTCTAGTAGGACAAAGCTGAATTTGAGGATTAACCAGACCATAATAAAAGCTGTCATTACAGGTTGTCATCATTGGCGAGTTATTTATTAGCTCTAAACAAACAATGTTCCCTTCAGATACCAAATGTCAAATGTTTTAATATGTAGAAACCAAGTCTTCCTCTTCCAGCTGCCCCCATTTCGTCCTGCCAGCTGTACTGTCTCATCTTCTAAGACCTGCCCAAGAGCCTAACATTAACATACCTTATTATGCACATTATTTTGCCAAAAGAGGCCAGATGAGGCCAAATCATTCTGATAATAAGCCCTGCTGTCATTAAATACTATTATGCATGCTACTGTTGATCCTAAAACCTTTGTGGAATATTAATGAGGGCATCCTTGGCATTTGCTGCAAGTATTCTGGAATAAACAAGTTTGGTACTTACTAGTCCCTTCTGTAACTCAGGAAAAAAATATGAGGTGGCTGGTATGCAAAGATTTCCAATTCTGGGAAGATTTCTTTCTCCTTTAAAAACCATGCAGCTAAAGGAATAATGGTTTGGGGGTTTGATTTGGATCCTTAGCAGTCAAGAAAGGGAGGACAAAGGAGGGAATTGCCTGAGGATGATCCAAATGTTTTATCCCTTTTTTGAAAACCTTTTTTAAGGTCAATTTGAAATGAAAATGTCATTGTGAAATGAGAAGCTGAAAATGCCATTGTGAAAACAGAAGCTGAAACATTTTAAATTCTCTGAATGCGCTTTTTTGACTTTTTTTTTTAACAGAAACAATGTATGATACTTTGACCTGAAGTCGTGAATAGTTTTGGTTAACCTAGAACTACATTTTTCTGTGATTTTATTGCTTGGAAAAAAAGTAGTCACCTGCTTTAAGTGCTCTAACTTTTGGGGGAGAGTACTTGACATTTATCTTGACGTTTTAAAGTTCCTTTGACCCAAGGTTTCAGCTATTACTGGAATCTGCTGATCTGTTTTCTTAAGTTATTTATACTTTAAAAATTCAATTGTTTTTCCTTTTCCTGACCATTTTCTGCAAGTCTTTTGACAGTTTTTCTGTAGCATGATTTCAACATGGCAGTAACACACAAAAATGGTGGGAAAAAGTGCCATAAGCTCTCAATTGTAACATGACCATAAATTCAAGCCTTGTATCTGTTACGGGTGGCCCCTTCTCAGATATCTAAAGGTTAAAGCCTCAGTTGCTGTGATTAAGTAGTCAGAATCCCAGCCAGCTGCATACCCTTTACCAGGGACCAGCAAAAGCAGAGGCGGAAAGTTATTGCGGTCATTTTTTTACTGTGCCACAGAAAGGGAGTAAAACAGAACACCCAAAAGGGAAATATTTTTGACTCGTAACATCTGGCTGGGAAGAGATTACATGCCTGTTGAAAAGACAGTTTCTGCCCCTAGAGGTGCAAAATCTTATTGTTTTAAGAACGTAGTGTTTGCTTTCTCTCCCCACAAGATAGTCTAAAAAAATATGCAGGAAAGGACAGGGGGTTCATACACCCGGGTGTTCTCTCTGCCAGGCATCGGGGGTTTTGCTCTGGCCCTGCGGTGTGGCCTGGGAGTTGCACTGGAGGCGAGAGGCTGCCCTTCCAGGCTACAGGGATGGCGGGGGCTTCACAGGGAAGCTTGCTGGGGCACAGCGTTCCCAACACGTCCATGGACAGCTGGTCCATGCTGGGCTAGCCCACGCACTCTGGAAGGTGGAGCTCCCCGATAGCACTGGGCAGGAACCTTGAAGTAAAGTACGGGTTGGGAGCAAATGATAGGACTTGACAGACTGGGTTAAATTTCTGTGCCTCGTCTGGCGTGTAACTACTCAAAGTTCAGCTCAAATGCCAAGAACATAGACCCTGAGCAACATACCTATTCCTCTTACCAGCACTCTATTATTGGTTTTTTTGACAGCATCTGGTTTTGGTGTATTTGGTTCAGATTTCTCAGCTTTCAGTACTTGAGCAGCCACTACTATGGAAACTAACTTAGCATATTTTTCCCTGACCCTTCTGTCAAGCTGTCACTGTAAGTAATTTATTTCAGTCCACTAAGAGACTGCCCATCCCAGAAGCTACGCCTGGAGCTGTTTCTGGACTATAATATTGACCTAATGTGCAGGATTGGACAAGCCAACGTATATCTCTGCATTTCATGATCTCCTTTACATTCAGGGGCACTGTGAATGGGACAAAACTCACAGGAATATTGGATCGAGCCACAAAGGGGCTTTTAAGAGGCTCAGTGACCATGCAACTCCCTGCTGCCATGATACTGGCGTACCAAATGGCCCTACGAAACATCTGCTTGCCATTGCTCTGCTTTGGCAATGCTGAGGGTCCTAATCATACTTTACTGCAAGCCTTTCCACACGTGTGCTTATATGCTTAGTGTAAGTGTGGTTATTCATACGTTTTTGTAGCAGAAAAAGTAAAAGCTAGTGTTTTTCTTTTCTCATATAAACCCCTCTGCAGTCTGGTCTCCATTCAGAGCTCAGGACCTGTTTTGACAGGAGGTAGCTCTTTTTAGTCAAGTTTTTACTGCATTTATTTCACCATTGCTTGCATCACCTGGGAAAGCTGTGATGCCTCCCTGAAGCACGTGACTGCAGCAGTTGAAGGTGATGGGAGGGTGGAGGGGTGGAGAAAGAGTTTTATGAGCTGAGCGTGTGAGAGGCCTGCGCCGGCGAGAGAAGGATCTTTCCAAGCACAATACCTGCGGGTGGCAATGGGAGTGGGGTGAGGGACCCGCTCTGAGACCCTGGCTACTGCAGGGGCATGTGGCTGCGCTGTGTGGCAGGGTGGGTACCGGAGGGGGCAGGCTGCAGGGCCACACGGGGCAGAGCTGGCACTGTAACTAACACTCCCCTCCGGCAGACCCCCAGATGCGGGGCTTAGCCCATGTGAGGCTCATCTGCTTTTTAGCTCCTTCGTGGACCCTTGCTGCCACAGATGGGCGTCTCTAGTACCCAGAGGAGCATGGCTGCAGGTAGCTCAGGTGGACACACAACAGCTGTAGAGCAGTATTTGTGCAGCTCTTGTTTTGGAAGGGCTGTGACCTCCCAGCTCCTCTGTGGGGCAAGGAGATGTGGTGAAACCTCCAACGTGCAGGAGGTGCTGCAAGAGCCAAGTGCGAGCGTGTATCAGGCAGTCCCTGCAAGGCTGCAGCTGCTGCTGCAGCTAAGGAGCTGTGACCAAGTGAGCAGCCTGCCATCCCAGCGTTCCCTGCTGTTGTCCCTGTGGGGAGCAGCTTTCACCCAGAGCTTCCAGGGTTATCCTGCTGGTGCCCTCCTGGGCAGCCCAGAAAATCTGACCCGAGCCATTGTGCCTCCCCACTCCCTGGATAGGGAGATCCCAGGGCTGGATGTGACACAGCAGGTTGAGGGAGGTGATTCTCCCCCACTACTCTGCTCTTGTGAGACCCCACCTGCAGTACTGCATCCAGCTCTGGGCCCCCAACATACAAAGGACACGGACATGTTGGAGTGAGACCAGAGTAGGGCCACGAAGATGATCAGAGGGCTGGAGCACCTCTCCTGTGAAGACAGGCTGAGAAAGTTGGGATTGTTCAGCCTGGAGAAGAGAAGGCTCCAGGGAGACCTTATAGCAGCCTTCCAGTACCCAGAGGGGGCCTACAAGAAAGCTGGAGAGGGACTTTTGACAAGGGCACGTAGTGACAGGACAAGAGGTAATGGCTTTAAACTGAAAGAGAGTAGATTTGGATTAGATGTAAGGAAGAAATTCTTCACTGTGAGGATGGTGAGGCACTGGAACATGTTGCCCAGAGAGATGCGGATGCCCCATCCCTGGCAGTGTTCAAGGCCAGGTTGGATGGGGATTTGAGCAGCCTGATCTAGTGGAAGGTGTCCCTGCCCATGGCAAAGGGGGTTGGAACTAGATGATCTTTAAGGTCCCTTCCAACCCAAACCATTCTATGATTCGATAATTCTATGACACCACTTTGCAGGTAGTTGCTGTCTCTGCAAGCTTCGAAGAACATTAGGGATGCAGCAGCTCTCTGCAGGGGTACTGCCAGTGTCCGGGTGCGTACATGCAGTAGGGCTCTCCCACCCATGTGTAGCTTTGCAGACTATCCAAATGGAGATAAATGCATTTGTCAGAGCAGCAATTTCTTCCCCAGCTGCTGGTGGGCCCGGAACAGGCTGAGGAAACAGCCAGGGAGAAGAAGGTGGGAGAAGGGAAGCAGGAGGCAGATGCCAGGACTGCAGAGTTAACTCTGGAGGGAACTGTTCTGGAGGAGAATCTTTATTCGTGCAGTAGTGTCTGGGCTTCAGAACTGGACCTGAAAGGTCAGACGAGAGGAGTGCTGGGTGTCCAGGGTGACTGCAGCAGCTGGAGTGAGAAAGCTGCTTTTGTAGAGATTTGTGGGAAGCTCCCTCTCAAAAGGCAGGGGCAGACCGCCCATAGGAGAGCCCCCATTTCCTTAGAGAAACACTGAAGGTGCTTTAGGAAAATGATGTGGCAGTATCTTAAGTGCTCTGTGAAAATTGCCTGAAGATCAATGCTTTGCAAGAGTGAGGATGAGCATCTCAATTTAAGACTATAACAGAAAAGAATGAGATGTGCCATCTCCTATTCTTGTCATGCCATTGTCCGTTCACTAGTTAATTTTTAAAAAAAATTTATTTCAGTTGCATTCTTCTTTCATAACATCTTGGATTGTGAGGTAGGTATTATGGCCATACCATTAGATGCTTACTTTTATAAGCACAAAGATGCGCTCTTGCTCATATAATATGCAACATTTGCTGGTTTGGTCTAGATATTTAATTTCAATCAACAATTTCAGCTGAAAAGATTGAAAATATAATCTTGTTTCTGACCAGCTATAAAGCTTACAAAAAATTGAAACTGACATAGCATTTTGGTTGACATTTGAAGTTTTGCTTAAAAATACAGCATTTTCATGATCATGTTTGAGAAAAAATACATTTTCGATTACATTTCTTTAATGTGTCAGTGTGACTGGCAGATCATTTCTTTCTTTCTCAGGAGTTAATAAAACTGAAAGGAGTAATCAACAACCTAAAAACTGTTATAAAAAGTTGCTTTCTGCTTCTGATTCTCTTTCTAATAATGACAATCAACCAACTTACTGAAAATTTTTCAGCTTGCATCCTTTGGATTCCATGATCTTCAATATATTTTTACGATCGAGGCCTCAAAACAAAGTTATCCAGAGGAAGCTGGAGAATTCCTCTTGACTTACTTCAAAATTAGCCATAAAGATCAGATCAGAGCATCTCTCAGAGATGCCAGTGTTGCACATACAGATGTCAGTATGGTGTAAAGCAGTGCTCTTTTTGTTAATCCAGTCCTCCTGCTCAAAGAGAATATTTGGGACTTTTGAGTGGAAAGAGCACTTTTGGAACCATTCTGCAGAAGCTGAGCTGATGGCATTAAAATTGTGTGACAAGCTGGAAAAAATAAGGGTAAGAATTTTGCTTCAGCTAGCCTGCACACTAAAAAAATCCTGCCATAAACCAGGAACCTGCATTTTTTCAACAGACAAATGGCTATAGATTATAACATACCTTACCAATGCATAGAACATGTGCTATTCCCCAGCTGTTGTAAAACGTATGCCCTAGCTTTCAGAAAAGGATTTGTGGAAAGCTCATGTTAAAATAAAACCAATTAATTCTTAGGTAATACTTTCTGTCACCAAAAAGAAATAAACACAGAGCATATGCCTAAAATCAGAGTCAGAAAAAAGGGCCAAAGTGTTTTTAGACCGTCTGGGTTCCCAGCCTAAGTAAGGGAATAACTTTAATTAAATTTAGCCAAGCCTCAGCCATTCTTTCTGTGGTTGACTTCAGTTGTACATCTCACATCTTTGAACAGCTCTTCTCAATTGCACACAGGCAGCTTTGTTTATAGTGCAGGGAAGGATCAAATGGTTTCTACTGGGGGGGAAGGGAGAGCAAAGGAAGGCATTTTCTTCTTAGTGATCCTTGCCTACAGAGGAAGCTTTATAACTTCACAAGAGAGGGTACAATATGCTCAGCATATGTCAGTCTTTCCTCCCAGTAAGAGAGATGAATCACCTGTTTTCTCTAGAAGGGAGATGTTTAAATCCTCTCTGTTCATTAGGAATAGGGAGCAGCTTTCTTATTATAATGCGTATTAGTAATAATCCCAGCAAGAATAGTAACATATGCAGTTGAGGCTTCAGATTGGCCACTGATGCTGGCAGAAGGGATCTTGAGGAAAGGCCTGTTTTTCATGAATAATGCAAAGTACAGTGTTTGCTGGTCCAGTAATTCAAGGTCCAGGGTAGGAAGCCTGGTTCGTTCTGCATGGGGTCACACTTCCTCCCCGAGGGCCCTAACGATGTGGCTGGGAGCCCGACTGCAGACTCTGGAAGAGGAAATGTGTCACCTCAGAGAAACAATATGGCTCATAAACACATGAATTTACGGCCTGGAGAGGAGTAAGACATGCAACACATCTTTCAGGGAAGTGGGCTTTAAAAAACACCTACAGCAAAACACGTATGTGCCGTCTTCAGTCCACCCCTGTTCAAGAAAGCATTTCAATACAGTGTAATAGCAACAATTCATGGGCTTAAGTCCTTGCTAAAAGCCAAGTTTCTGTCAGAAACTCCCCAGAATAAGTGTGGTTTGCAAATCAGGCTGCCAAGTTAAGGAAAACATTGCTGTGTAACCTCAAGAAGGGCCATGGAGGCTCCACTGTAAATCTGATATTTGCAATTATTTCTGTGATGACAACACCCACCAGCCTTCGCTGGGACCTATTTGTGCTGAGGATGCTGCAAATGGGGGTTAAGAAGATGCTCCTCGCTCCAGAGAATTTACAAGATGAGTAAAGGGCAGATGGAGCCCAAGGAAACCATAACATCATGTCAACCCAAAATGATTTGTCTGGTGGATGGTTTGATTCTTTAGGCAATTTGTTGATTCTAACAAATTTCAAATATTTCAGAAGGCTGCATACACTATTCTGTGGTAGAGTCAGGAATTCCTCTAAGCTCATTTTACTGTTTGCTTTGAACCAACTTCTTTTAAAATTGTCTTATAAAGGGGAATATAATTCTTCTCTTGCCTGGCAAGAGCAGAAAGAAGTTCTACTTTGAAAAGGCCAAATGGTTTAAACTGTTTTTGCAATCAGCCTTTCTTGGTATATTAATTGATCAGTTATGTGGGGGCAAATGTCCCGCTTGTGCAGACAGTCATGCTTGCACTGAGGTGAAGGAGAACACATAACCCAGGGTGGGTCAGGCCCCTCAGAGCACAGGTTTGTCATTCATTTTTGTGTGAACAAGAAATAAAAACTAACGAAAAAGCACCCTGTGTAGTCAGTATCACAGTTTGCTTCTGAACATGGGGCAAGGCAAGAAGTGGGGAGTTGAGTGCAAAAGAGAAATTGTTGCTCTAAACTCAGATTGAACTGAAATAGTTCAACAAATGAAAATTAGTAAAGTATCCTGGGAATTAAAGTGTGGAAGGATTTATCTGGGAGGCAAGTAGTTAGAGCAAACTTTAAAGAAAGACCACTGACTTCTTTAAATTTGTGATTTAAAGTGACTCTTATTGTCTCTAACCCTCTGATCCCTGCAAGTAGATATGGTTTATTGGGGAAGGAGCACGTTTTACCAGCCCTGTTCTGTGTATGCGTTCCCTAAACACCTGCCAACAGCCACTCCTGGCAAGGTGAGCTAGCGGAGAGCCTGTACATATGGACGTACAGCTGCCCTTCTGCCCCATCCCAGAAACATGAATGTGGTGGGTGTTCGAACAGTTCTTCTGATCACACTGCTTTCATATATTAAAAATCTATACACTTGCCATGATAGCTTTAATCTTGTTCCTTCAATGATCAATTATTCAACGCCAAAGTGCTGATTAGACTGAAAACCTTCCTCAACTCTCAAAGTATTTCACTGTGCTTAGAAAAATAGGAAAATAGACAACATTGGTCAATGAGATCTTTAGAATCAAGCTCCAACTGGTGCATTTATAACCATCTGTAGTACATACTGTTCATGTCAGCAGCTTCTTATAGTATCTACTAATCATTTTAATCCTTTGTAAAATATGCAAGGGAGTATCATGTACATAATGTGTGACCTAGATTGTAAAAGTGTTAGGAACTGTGTTTCAATAGCTCTTAGGAAATCCATTTCCTACAAGCAGAAGAAAATAAATCTTTCCCCTGACTAATTCCATCCTGTACCTTTGCCTGTCACTGAAACACTCCCTGCGCTGCCTTGGCCTGAATATTGTAAATTTCTTGCAGCACCTTGAATCCTGTTTAAAGTTCTTCAGTGGTATAGAAATATTCCTTATTGATTTATGCAAAGTAAACATTCTAGCTTGTGTCAGAATAATTTGTAGGATTATTCTCATTTTAAAAAAATATTTCTTTTTGAAGTTGAAAAGTTTAATTGTAGCCCCAAGCACAACAGTTGTGGAAAAGCCTGAGGCTGAAACTGTACTGCCTTTGGATCTCGAATAGCCTATTTTATATGCATGATGTTTTCCTTTCGCCAAGCTGGAGAGTTAAGGTTATGCAAGTCTATTTTGGAATTAAATAAAACATTTTGCTTTTACAGCCTGACAGTTTATGGGCATTTGGGTAAATGCACAGGCAGCACTTCAGATTAATACCTTTATTATCAGCCCAGATATTTTACCTTTGAAAAGTAATCTGGCTGAAAGAGCTGGAAGGGTCTCTTTCAGTGAGGTCTCTCTGGTCGCTGACTAGACAGTATTTAAAGAAGTCATGGTGCATTTTCAGTGAGGACAGGATAACCTCACCCCTCTGACCTGTATTTATTCCTTCCATAAAACAGACCCTAATGTTCAGGGCCCTGAACACTGCTAAGCACATAATGGCTGCGCTGTTTGCCTACAAAGTCACTGCCCTCTGCACTTCAATTTGCACTTTATAAAGTGCTGCAGCACAGTGACTCATAAAACCTGGTTTTGGTGAAATTTAGGGTGGAAGGGGGATAAGCCTCAAGCGCCATCAAGCTATTGCACTTGGGCCGTGCTCTGGGGTTTGTTGCAGGGAAGTTCCCTGCCAGGAAGCCTGGATGTCTGAGCAGTCACTTCCCTTGCCTGCTGTTTTGTGGGGGGTCAGACATCATCTCTGGTCAGTGGTTTCTCCACTGGGGTGCCTTCATGGAGAGGGCATCAGATTTGTTCAGTGCTGCCACCTCTATGCTGCCACAGCCCTCTCCTGTCATGGCAGCTGGGATGGACTGAAGAGGCCTCCACTGCTGTGCTGTGGTGCCTGAGCCTGGCTCCCTCCCCACCAGCCTCCCAGGACTGCTGGCTCCAACCAAGCTGAACGTGCTGCCTTGAAACCAGTATGTCTTGTTTTGTCCTCACCTGCAGGACAACCCGGCTTTGCCCCTGGGGTGGGCAAGCTTCCCCAGGGGCTGTCCACCCCATGCAGCCCCAGAGCCAAGCCAGCTCATCAGCCCTGTGTTGGGTGCCCATGGCCCCACTGCCACGCCAGCCGGCTCTGAGCCCACAGTGGGCAAGCAGTACCCACTGTGTGAGGCAGAGCAGGGAAAAATCCCCCTGGGCCCTCCCTCTCACGGGGTGAAGGATGCAGGGCCAGCAAAGCCATCAGGCCCAGTCTGCCATTGCCTGTCACAACGGAGGTTACCCGCCAGCTACATGCAGGGAGGGGGACCAGCTTCACGGACCTGTCCCTTTCTTTCCCTATGGCCAGGCACTCTAGCCCCACAGTCTTGGGGGCAAGTGCAGGGAGAGGCAGTGAGGGGGCAAGGCCATCAAAAGATGGCGCGTTGCTGGGTGGGTTGGTTGTGTGCTGCCTGCATGCAGATTTTCTGTTTCCCTGAGCTGGAGTCAAGGTGCAGCCAGCCGGAGAGACAGCTCCACGGCACCCTGGGCCACGCAGCTGCATGGCACACACAGAGTGCTGACGCGCAAATTTCTACCCAGAGAGGGCACACAACTCGCACGGTCCCTTCAAAGGGGCCTGCCCAGTGAGCTGGAGGCATCGTTACACACTGCATCGTATCCCTGAAAGACCTGATAACAGCAGCCGGCAATTACGTAGCTTCCTTGGGGCCGTTTGAAATGAAAATGTTGGCTCGTGCTAGATGGATTCGTAATAGATTTAGTTTTTTGTTTAATGAAGTATTTGCATCTCCCCTGCCAGGGCTCTGGAGCCTGATCCAAAACACCCCCCCCCCATGTTGGGCTCCTGCTCCATGGGGAAGCTGCTTCCCGACCGCCTGCAGGGTCGTAGCAGCAGGCAGGCCGCCACAGCAGTGTGCCATGCACAGCTGGCCTTGTTGGGCGGGCAAAAAAGGGTCGCGGGGTCAAGAAGTCTGTGACAATTCTCGGAAATGCCTCTGCTGAAGCTATCACTGTTTTGTAGGCACTGAGCTCGTGGACGAAAGGCCGGGAACAGATCACTGCTGTGCCTGTGCTACAGTCAAAAGTGGCCTGTGTCTGACCCGCTACGAAAAGGAATCCAGAGCCAATTTTACACTAACCTGCCAGTCAACTGGCCTTTCTATTTCACAGAAACCCCTGAAATTTAAAAATGAGGTTTCATTCCAGAATAATAGTCAACTCAAGTTTCACAACTGCAAGGGAAATTACGTTGCTTAAAGATCTTTTTCAAGATTAATTTTGAGTCCATCTCTGTGGCACAGTCAACATGATTTCTATCTTTTATTACCAGGAGGAATCGCAGATGTATTCATTTAATGCTGGGCTGTTTGTTTAAAAAGTCGCAGTTTGAAGTTTTTCAGACTTCTTCAATCACATTTCCTCTTCATGCAAAATTCATGGCATAGTATTTTAAAACTCTGCATTGTACCCAGCTGTGTGATTCTCTGCAAATGAGAGCTCATGTGTTTCAATGTATAGGTAGCATTTTTGTGTATGGAAAATCAACTGAATTCCTTACAGACAGTTTCCAAATTTAACATCTATACTTACTATCTGTGGAGATAATACACTGGGAACAGAATATTCTGTAAACTAGAATAGTACAGGGATGTGGTCTTAGGTGCTTAGCCAGAGCTGCTGCTGATTGCAGAGTCTGGCTCTAGGCAAGCAAAGAGTATAATACACAGAAACCACATTCTCAAAAATGTGCAAGCAGTTCTACGGGAATTATCAGGATTTACTACATGCATTTGCTCAAGCTGATAAAAGGCTACATTTTCAAACCTGACTTTTAAGTGCCAAAATCTTGTGTCTACTAATTCACTTTGTATGTACACACCAACATTTTATAGTGTTGTAGTTCCTTCTGCCTGCTATAAGTCTCTTTAGAAGGGATCAAGTTATACACACTGCGAATACACAAAGCATATTGAAATCTTGGCCCTGCTAAAATGAGTGGGAGTCTTGCTCTTGGCTTCTGTAAGTCCAAGGTTTTAACCATGAAGTTTAAAGAACAAGAGGATTTCTCTAGGCTTAAAGATGTTTTTCTTCTCCTTACTGGCATTTAGAGTTATACTGCACTCTTGGATTATTTTTTTTAAAACATGATATCGCATTGCTTCAATAGAAAGAAAAAGCAGTGCTCTAAAGTGAAAGAGAACAGAGTGCCTAGTCTACTAATAAACTGTAATTATCCTTTTATTCAATAGAAATTGCACTTAGCCCTGAGCCTAATGCGTTGCTGATTCTGAGAAGAAGCAGGTTCTAGGCAAATTTTGTACATTAGTACATGCAGAGCGATACCTATGTGCATACACAGATACACAAAACATGGTTTTCCAGTACGTATCAACTCATTCATCTGACTTGTAGAGCAGCAGAACAAAACTAAAATAAAAGTTACAGTAATTTAGCTTTCCCACAAATTCCTTTCAGTCTGCTCATTGTGTATTTTTGTCCATTTTCCCCTGTTTTCCATGCAGATGACCAGACTTGAAAAGTCTTTTTGTCAGTCCTCACCTTGGGAAGACATTGAGGTAAGTCCTCAGTCACTAGATTAGGCGTCTTTGTCATCTGTGTATAGCTAAAAAAAGTCCAGGAAGATCACTCAACATAACTAATTTCTGTGTTATGCTCATCCTGAATTCCTCTTACATATCTAATTAATTGTATTTACTCTAGGAATACATCTTCAACAGAAATTCAATTGAATTATTACATACTTACACTGTCTGTCTGGGTACAAAAGTCTCTGGCTCAAGTTAGTCAGACTTGCAGATTGAATTAGCTGGCTTATCTTGGATGAGAGGCTAAACCAAGGTCAGATCTAAATTCTGTCAAACTCAGGAATCCACTGGCTTCACTGTAGTGGTAGAGGCAAGCTCACAAAGTGCTATTTGGTCTTCAGTTCCTTTTTAGGGGCCCAGTTTCCCTGATGGGCCCAAGGGAAATGCAACTCCTTCCCCAGTCGCTAGAGAGCTAGCACAGAGCCACCAGGCTCAACGTGGGACCTTGCAGCTGTGCTCCTGGGGTCTGGTAAAACCCAGCAGAGACTCATGTGCCCATATTGCATTGGAGTTACATAGCCGCACACCAGAGGAAGGCATGGCTTCATTTCTGGGAGTACTTAAAACAAATGGAGTCTTGGCTGGCTAAGACCTGCGCTGCTTACACCAGAGAATAATCTGGCCTTTCTTGTTTCAGATGTCCACATTCCACTAAATCCCTTGTTCTGTCACTAAAAATCCCTTCCTGCCAATTCAGATAGGTGCACTGCAGTCACAGTCATATTACTGTTGTTGCTAGTCCATCTGTACCTATGATGCTAGACCAAAAGGAGTATTTCTAAGACCGTAAGTGACCTCAGGAGTAATTTTTCTTGGAGACAGTGGCACTATTGGCTCCTTTCAAAGAGCTCTCTGTAGTCCTCATTCCTCACAAAAGTGTCTGAAAACATTATCAGGGAGGGATGATCTGGATGGATTTTGGAGAACGTTTTTATCTACTTCAGACCCTTTGCAAGAGTGCTGGCAGAACGGCCTTGCTGTGCCAATGAAGATCAGTCCTTTTTCCTCCCTGTTGGAGAAGGCTTTCTGTAACAGAGAAGACACACATCACACATGAACAAAGTGGTGTGCTTCCTATTTTATTCCCTTTGTCCTTGAATTAAGTCTCACAGAGAGGCTACAACTACTTTAAAGGCTAGCCACTGTAGGACTGTGACTTCCCAAGGCTGTGTGCTCTCAAATTGAAGGAACTATTCATTTGCTTGTGATCAGCCCAGCCTAAATGGGAACTTGATTACTTACTGAGTTCTTAAAATAACCCTCTATATTTGCATTCCCTCTGCCTGCAGAGATCATTTGGGCCCATATGCAGCACTGATTGGTTTTAAGTTTCCATTTTGTTTTTAAGAACAAGAGGTCTCACATGCCTAAAACTACCCCTTTCCTCTCCCTTTTTTCATTAAACCAACTGACAATTGACATGTTTACCTTTGTCAATTTTTAAAAATTCATAAAGCATGAAGTTTATAGCAGGTTTATGTGTGGAAAGACTCTGCTTTCCTCAGAGAGCCAGCTGGACCAAAGCCATATCAAAAACTTTTTGTAAGGAAGACATAACTAGAAAGGAGAGAGGAATTTTTCAGCGACCCCGTCTGCATTAAAAGCAGCTTCACAGTGCTGCTGGCTCTGCCAGCTTGCTGAGCTGGACTCTGCAAGGTCACAGCTGTAATGGGCTTGAAGCGACTTGCACAGGGCCATTTCTATAGGCATATAGAGCTGGATGCAGCTGTTGTGTGAATGGAGAGCAGGGGGCACTCAGGAGTTACATGGACGCTACCACATCACGGTTGAGAGCATACGTATGGGACGGGACTGTCTGGCCCTCCTGTTCAGTAAATCTCCCCCCCTGCTTGACTTCATACACATCCTTTCTCTCCTGTGACCGCATGTAGCAATGATCCGCTGAACTGGGGATATAAGCCTGGATTTCATCCCCGCTCTAAACATTGTCTGATGTGCAGCTGCATCCTACCATGAGGCATTTATGCTGTGTGCAGGTTTGCTCCAGAGACCATCAGAGTCAATGGGAGACTTTCCAGGAATGTTTATGAGTTTTTAATCAGCCATGGGGTGGAAAGCAGGACTCGTGACCTGAGGGTGGTGCAGTGCCGTTGTCTCTGCTGGCAGTGGCTACATCAGCACAGAAGAACATACCTTGTTGCCTTGCTCCAGTGGGTAACTCATGGCAGAACAGTGAAATAGGAGGCCACAGCTTTGCGCAGGACATCTGAAGGGTGCGTTTTGTTTGTTGGCTGCGTCTTAAAGCACAGCCGTGTCTGAAGTTTAATGCTGGTTTGCAGCCAGCTAAGCAAAGAACAAATCCTTCCTCTGAATGACCTCCTCAGACTGGCATTTGAATCACACTGGAAAAAAAAATGCCAGTAAAAATTTGCAGGGGAAAATGAAAATAAAAGAGTGATGTAATGTATGTGCTGACTGGACGTATTCCTCGTTGAGCTTTCATCGCAGGAGTTGGCGGCGCAGTGCAACACACAGCCTAGCAGGGCCTGGAGAGTGCATGCTGCACGTGCTATAGGAGCTAGCTTGGCAAAAGCAGTAGCACATGGAGACTATGATTTTTCTTGGCTGCCTCTCCACTGTATTCAGCTCAACACCTGATTATGGTTGTTCTACCTTTAGTGCGCTATTGTTTCACGATGCTCCCTGTCACAGCCTATTTTGGACCTCGATGTATAGGTTCTCTATATAGCATCTGTGCTCCTCCAGCAAAGAGCACATACTTAGTCTCCTCTGACTCACTCTCCAAGCCTCTTTGCTTGTGAGCAGCAAATGAAGTGGAATCCCAGATTTCTTGGCTGGTTTAAATGGGCGATGGCCTGCTAGGCGGCACAATCCTAGCAACTTTGGGATGAAGCAACATGAAGCAGGATACACAGTGTGCTCTTAGCTGTGGCATGTGGGAACAGCTGATATCACCTTCCCCAGGATGGGGTTTAGTCACCCACACTGGGTACAAAGCACTCGGAGAAATCCACTGTAAACAAGCACCGAGGCTCAAAGATAATGAGAGCATGGAGCTTTAGCCCTTGAATGAGGGTATGTCCTTGTCTCTCCCATGGTAAAAAAGGGCAGGCAGGGAATCAGCCGGCCAGCTTCCTTCCAGGGTACAGGACTGTGGTCACCGAGGAGACCCAGAGGTGCTGAAGGCTCTGGTGGCAGCTACGCAGCCCTTATTGCCAGAAGAAAAGGAGAGAGAGTACTGTGGTGACCAGGAACAGCATGATGCTGAAAGCTCTGATTTTAGGAAGGCCAGGGTCACCACAGGACTTCAAGGTCCCAGCTGCTTCAAATTGCGTCAGGCTGGAATTTAGCAAACAAATATGACAGAACAAAACATGCACATTTGCAAAGTATTAAGTGGTATGTATCTTCAGTGCAGGACTTGGCTTTGCTTTTACTTGCCATCATAGCTTTGTTTTATAGGGCTCTGAAGCATGGGTGTGGGTTGCTTTTGAGGGTCCAGCTTCCCTGGTGTTTGAAATGTTAAAAATCTTCCAGTCTGCAAGCAGCAGTCCCATTCCTCCAGTTCATGATGCATTCCTTTTTTCTTCCTCTTTGTGTAGCTATACATCTGGCTAAGCAGAGGATAAATTTCCACATCAAGACTACACAAAAGCCTGTCATTACATGCCTGTGGAGATGACACAAGTGCATCATTGCTATTCCAACACAGTGTCAGTGCAAACGCACAGGGCAGTACAGTGGACAGGGGAACTGCTTAAAGTACACTGGGAGGTATTTTCAGGGGCATAGAAAGTTGAGATGTTTGAACTCTGAAATTCAGGCACTGTTGCATAAGAAAAAGCATGAGAAGAGCTAGAGACTGAGGCAAAAAATCCAGTTACTATTGGTTTTGGTCATAGAGAAATGAGAGGAGCTGGCTTGCCTTGCTTGTATAGAAGCATGCTCAGATGCAGAGCAGAGGAATGGACTTTGAGGCCCCAAAGCAAGAAGCAATGTGGGAGGCGCAGCAAAGGAGATTTCCCTTGCAGGGCTCTGGCCAGGGCCTGCTGAAGCTAATATATGGTTGTTTGCCCTGGACTTCGGTGGGAGTTTCAGTTGCTGAACTGTAGAAACCAGTAAAGTCTGGTTCAGCCTCAAGTAGTTGGCTTTCAACCCACCGACAAGTTCTGTGGTGATACCATCTCTTCTCCAGATCAGCTTCCAGGATTGCATTGCTGTTGCTGCTGAAAGTGTTATTTTTCCCCAAAGCTAACAGCAGGGGTCAGAACGGATTTCTTAACATCCAAACCAAGATCCTCAGTTAACTCAAGAAAACCCACCCATTTAAAAATCCCAGTCAATCTCATCTTTTCATACACCAAAAGATTTCAAACAAAACTAGTTGCTATGGGTGTGAACCTGTTCCTTCATATTAGCTAGAGACAACATTGAGGCAATCTTATTGTCTTTGATAGGTAGAAACTAAGTCAAAATTACCCAAAAGCTGTTCTCCCTCCATCTGGAAGAACCTGAATGAGAAATCTGTTCAGATATCTGAACGGTGCATCCTCAACAATTTCTTTTTTCTGATGGGAGAATAATCCCAATTCAGATTGGCAATCCCTTGCAGTAAGAGGAAAGCACTTTACAGGCTTGTTTTGAAACCCACAGCTTCTCTGTATTTCCCACTGCAGCTTGTAACCAATTTAAAACTGGAAGGGTTGAGAGCTAAAACCCAGGTAATTCAACAAGCAATTAAAAACAATTCCATGTGCTAAACGACTTGCAAAAGCGGGTTACTGTAGCTCCACTGAGTAGTGCATGTAGATTTTTATGCCCAGGGGAACATCACTGACGTAATTGCCTTTCCATTTAGAATAAATGGGTTTTATTCTTTGCTGCTTAACTTGGTGTTTTTAAAAGAACTATTGCCCATTAGCGTGAGAAAAGAGACACTGCTCTTTAGGCAAAAAAGCCTGAAAGTACTTGTTAAACAGGAATAGAGCATCTGCCACTAACATTAACTGTTTTGCGGCTGACTTTTTTTTCCCCTAGCCTAAGTGGAGTTCACCTGGATAATTTCAAGACTCCGTGCACACTCCAGCATCTGCCAGTATTAGACTAAATATCTTCTTTTTCATTCATCTAGCTCTGTTAAGCTCCTCTTCACAATTTTCCACCTAAATCATCATTCACAATCATGACTAACACTGTCATTTTTGTCGCCTGCATATGTTGCCATTTTACAGTTTGCGGGGAGTTTTTAGTCATTCATAATTTTGGTTTGATTTGAATTAAATCTTTCTCAATGTGCATGTTTAAGTAACCTCCTTCACTTCCAATTATTGAAAGAACAAATTGAAAGAAATACCTGTGTGTTATCAGCCATCCCCTCCCAAAATGAAAACATATATACAAAGGCATGATGGGATGCAGGCAGGAAAAAAGGAAGGTGAAGTCTTGGGTGTCTCTAAAAGGGGAACAGCAGAAAGATGGAAAGCATTCAAAGAGAAGGCAGTAAAAAAAACACCAGATGCAGCTTGACTTAGCACTGGGAATACGCTAGCTAGAAACTCCTCTGGGGATATTTTTAATCTGAGAGTTGGCTGAAGGGAGCCTGAAAACTCTAAGCAACGAAGCTGGCTTCTGCTGGAGGTTTTCTACTGGGTTCAGTGCAAAGGGGTTTTGTCCTTCTTTTGTAAACAAACAGGTTTTTGTCACAGATCCCCAATTCCACCATCAGTTTCTCCTCCTGATAGAAACAGCCAAAGGGGCCCCGATTGCAGCTGATGGCTCGGATCAGAAGGGCTAATGATATACTGAGAAAATTTCGTCTTGCTGTGGGAAATTTCATGGGCTCACTGAGGACAAGGCTGGAAGGGACCTCAAGAGGTCAATTTCACAGCTTAAATGCAAGATCAGTTGTACTTAACCCCTCCTGACAGATGTTACTTCAGCTTGTTCTCCAAAACTTTCTCTGCTGAAGCTTCCCCAGCTTCCCAAGGCAAGCTGGTCCAGAGCTTTGTCCAAAGCTCATTAGAAATCCTTCCTCACAACTAGCTTAAATCTTCCCTTGAGGCCATTAATTCTTCCTCTGTGCCCTGAGCACATGAAAAAGCAGTTTATTCTTTCCTCTGTGCAGCTATCTTTTATGTATTTGAAGATTGCTGGCATCTTTCCGTTCATTTTTCTTTTCTTTAGCCTTAACATTTGCATTTCCTTCAACATTTCTTTGCAGGTCTTGTTTCTTAGACCTGGTTCTCATTGCTCCCCTCTGAAATATTCTCCACGTCATACCCTTCCTGAAGAACTGTCCCTAAAACTAGAGAGAGCACACCAACCAACATCTTCACATCTCGACCTAACAGTGAAAGGATTATTTTTGTTCGCCTTACACACGGCATGCCTGTCCATACCTCTCACCATTGGGTGCTTTCTTCTCAGCAGTTTGTCACTACTGATCCAAATTCATCCTGTAACCACTAAACCACCCAACCTTCTTCTGCGAAACCGCTCTGCAGCCGGTTGTTCTGTCCTGTGTTTGTGCAGATGGTCCCTATGGACACACAGAGCAGTGTGCTTGTCCCTACTGCATTGCAAGTAACGTTTTTCCAGACTGGGTCCCCAGCTGGACAAGATTAATCTAACTTCTGTGCCAGTCCTTGAGATGGCTTACAGTCCTATACAGCTTCATAGTATCTGCGTAGTTGGTAGGTGTCTTATCTATCTCATCAGCCATTAATGAAGTTAGTGAGTGGCACTGGCTCCAGGAGAGATCCCCAGGGAACCCAGCTCAGTACAGTCTCCCAGGCTGACAGTGAATGACTGAGGAATATTATCTCACTATCTTCCCCTTCCTTCCTCTTTTTTAGAGCTGTGGGCAGGTGACAAGGCCACTGGCTGAGCCCTGGCCTGAAGTTAAGCTAACTGAACAGGGTGTGGGAAACTGCTGGACAGGACATGAGAAATTGCCGGACCTGGGAGATAACAATGTGAGAAGCTGACAAAAGTTACAGACGGTAAGGGGTGGCTGGATTTTGCAGGTGGTTAAGGAGGAGTTAAGTGAGCAGTGGCCAGAAGTCACAGATAACTGGAGGGAAGCACTGGGGACTCTTTTGAGGAGTAAGATCTTGCAAGGCCAACAGCACATAGGTTACCATATCCAGGAACAACATATGAAGACAGTATTACCTAGGTACCAGTACCAGAAATATCAAATTTGGTACAGATGTAGCAAAACTGGGCCAAATGAAGAAAAAGTAATTAGGGGTGGGTTGTTTATTTGGAAAAAGCCTGGGGTGGGGAGGGGAGGTGAAGGGAAGGGAGAACCAAAGCATAGCAAAAAGGAGGATTAATAGATGGGAAAAGGGGGAATAAGATACATGACTCATGCCATCAGGATTGCATCCCAGGCAGCCCTGAGCTTGATTAGAGTTCATGCAGGGCAATGTACCAGACCTGTTGCCCTGATCATACCATACAAGCCCAGCCTGCCTCTGCGGTCAGGAGGGTGGGGAGAAGGAGGGCTGCTTTCCCTGGCAAATCTGAGGAACATCCAAAGACAGATCAAACATCCTGGTGTCACCGGGTCCATGCCTGTGCCAAGTTTGACGGCATCACCATCTTTCCAACAACTTCCTAACACTTCTGCAGAGCTTTTATTTTTAAAATTGGTAAGTTATTTGAGCCTCTTTACAGCATGGCTCCACAAATAGTTGTGTCAATGCAGTAGGGGCATAGTGTGCGGCTGCTCAGGAGTGGAAATAAGAGGCCAGGAAAGGCACCTCTTTAAGGCAATATTGTCACTAAAGCCTTCATTCCATCAAACCTTGGCCCAAGAATAAAAGAAAATTATTTTATACTATAGCCTTCTCCTAGCCAAGATTCAGACCCTTCTGAGTGAAAAGTTATGTGTTCCTGCCTTTCATTTCCTCTCTCGCCTTTTATTCAGACATTTATTTATCATCCAAAACCAGAAACCTTGGGATTAACTTATTCCTTACAGTGCGCTTTTTTTCTTCCAGATCTTCCATACGACTAGGAAAGAATATTTTTCAGCTATTAATTTGTCCCCATTCTATTTATATTTGCATTCCTGCTTTCTGTGATAGCTACTTCACTACACCCTCTGACATTTTATTAGTCCAAAATGGGAAACTCTGGCCCCACTGACGTCAAAAGGAATTTAGCTATTGATTTTACTGAAAATGCAATTTCAAACAGTGACCTACCTGACTGCAAAAAAGCTATGCCCAGGCTCTCTGCATGCAGGGGGCTGTCACCCTCATCACACATCACTTTCATTTTCCTCTTATCCATCTTTAGATCCAGCTCAGAAATACTCATAAGAATCAGTAACAGACTGGAAAGATGTGAGCCTTGATATTAACTATCTGCTTATAGTGTTTCTCTGATGTTGGCTTCAGTTTCCCATAACTGGGGATCATGCTTTGCTGCCAAGTCACTGAGCAACTTCCTCTGTTTAAATAGAATATATAAGCCTTACTCTTTTCTAGAGTTCATGACTCTTTTGTAAAGTGTTTTATGATACAGTTGTTATAGAATCCACCATCACAGTAACAGCTACAGACAAGGCTTCACTGTGGGCCTGGCTTCAAGCCCATTTAATTGAATGGAAGTTTTTCCATTGCTATCAGTGGATACATACATCAAACTGCACCACACATCCCACTGTAATAACAGTGCTGCAGTGTTTTGAGGGACATGTCTAGTCTCTGTTTTTCTAGGGAAAAATCAGAGATCATGAAACTAACCCCATGCAGAGGAACTGCAAAAGGCTTGTGCACCTCTGAGGCCCTTAAAATACATTTTGAATGTGTTTTCAGAGGGTCTTTGCACTGGTACTCAGCACAGGAACCGTCTTTAGTCATTATGCATGAATTCACACAAAAGGCCCAAACTTCTTTTCTTTCACTTTTGTCCATCATTTTCAGAGACTATTGACTGTTCAGTATTGAAAGATGGAGCAACACGTGGAGTGTGATACATCTTTTTACCACGGTGTTAGGTCAGCTCAGCTCATTAAGTCATGGCCTTGCAGTAGTAGAGTAAAGCTGGCCAATGGACTCCAAAGGCCTCAGGACTGGCAGGCACTTCTGCAGTTCGGGTAAGCATGGGGACACGTGCCCAGCATGTCTGTATCCTAAGTGTGACGATGCCACAGCTTTAGCAGTTGCCTTTCTGCAGAGAAAACATTTCACTGTACTTCATGATGAAAGAAATACCGTATTTTTGCGTGGCATTGTTTTGCATATGTGCACCATTTGCTTTGAGATTATGTTCGGTGGCATTTAACTCAGCAAGTGAAGCATCTACTTCACTTGTGTAGAAGAGCATTTGGGAGATGGTGCCATTGGAGGCAATTAAAGAAAAGGCTAAATCAGCACAATGTATCATATTTAATGGTGTCACATTAAAATCACACTACTTTGTGAGGGGTGTTGTAATTCAGATCCGCTTTTTGGTGTCATATTTTTAAGTCTTGCGGAATACGTTTTTTATTAGAGGAAAGCATAATCTTGGTCTTAGATACTTGGGATGACTTAGCTGTTGTGTGACCGGATGAATCAAAGTACATTCATAGTGTTCTTGTCCATGCAGTTTAAGCTGAACACCTAGAGCACTCAGATTAATCTTTTACTGCACTGTAGAGACTGCATTTTATAGAAGCAATCTCAATACATCTTCTTTTTTTCCCCATTCCTTTAGGTTCAGATTCATCCTTTGCAGTCTGACTCCAAGAAGTCACCAGTGCCAGATGCTGCAGAACAAGGACTGGACAATTTTAGAGCATGCTGGACAAGAGGGAAGCTTTTTCCCAGTATTAGTTTGAAACACCAGTTGGCCTAACTTCTGAAGCATGCGGGGGAAGAAAAGGGGAGAGGCTGCACTTTCATAAATTACTCTTAGTGTAGATCTGAAATGGCAATTTTTGTTTCCTATATGAACGCAGAGTTATTTTCTCTCCCATTAAAAATGATCATGAAAAAATCATTGTGAACCGAAGGTTTTAGGTCATTAAAAGGACAGAAAAATCTCTCTGGTGACTGTCAGGGGAAACTGGACTGCAGCTAATGCTGAACGATCAGTGCCCAGATACCCTGGTCATCTGCTGCCCTGAGTGCTCCTCATATGGTAGTATCTGGCTTTTCAGTGGTAACTGTTACTGCCTGGGCCTGAGGCAGTTTAGCAGATTAATTCAATTGCTCTATTTTATTTGCTGTGTTTCTGTTTTTAAAGCAAAACAGCCTGTATTTCAAAATCCCTTTGTAACGGATAAAAAAGTAAAGAGAGTCCCTCGAAGTTCGTATTAACATGCCAATTCAATTACAGTGTAATTAGCCAGAACTGTTACTTGTTGAAATCCTGTCAACAAAAATAACTTGCCCTTCCCCTTCAGATTACTCAGCAGCTTCATCTTCTTGACAAGGATTTTGAAAGAGACCACCTTCCCCCCGCCCCGTTCAGACTGAAGGCAGGGAATGAAACACAGATGTGTTAACCGTTATAAACCAAGGAACAGTGGAAAATGGTGGGAAAAAGGACAAAGTTGTCCTGACCAACCCACAGTTGCTCTTCCAGGGCAGGATGGGACCCTTGGGCAGGCTGGACCCTTCTTCCCCTGTTGGAACGCTGCAGGCTGCCACTGCCTTCCCTGATTTATGCCAGCCCAGACAGAAGGAGGCCCACCCCTGGCAAGCTTTATCTGCAATTCATTTAGAAAAGAGGCAGGTCTTCTCCTCTGACCTAATTGAAAACAGGCAGCCTCCTCCTAATTGTGTGCTCTAACCAGTTCATGTGCATTAACAGAGGAAATTGGAGAGGAACAGGGTTCTGAGTTGTCATTAATTTCCCGCACTCAAAGGTCCATACATCGGGAACGCCAGCTGTTTATCTATATATATATATATCATTCGCATTGTTCTGCTCCCCTATGTAGAAACTTGACCTCAGGTAAAATACAAGCTTCAGGAAATTTTTTCTGCTCTAATTCTAGGCAAGTATGTAGAAGGATACTGTTTTTCCAAAAGGCATCTCATAACCTGTTTTGGTTTTTGTTTGTTTTTTTTTTTTAACCTATAAAAAACCTTGTAATGCCAAAAGACGACTGCAGAGTTAATATTGCTTATAATTTTGCTCCTTTTCCTCAAAAGACCCTTTCCATGTTCGATTCTGTCCACCTGCAAGGAACCCTGCAAGAAAATGGTCTGTTTTGGTTAAAGTATTGCAAAGCCAAAGCAGAAAGTGGCTGCTTGAGGGCACCACTTTCCTCTGGGTAGGGTGGCCAGGGACACCTGGAGACCCAGCGAAGCAGCGTGGGAAAGCCCTGTGGACATGGCTGGTCTCTGCTGCAGCGGGGTCTTGAGACCTCGGTGGGGAGCAGAGTGTCTTGCAGAGCCTGGAGAGCATCTGGCAAGTTATGAAAATCAGGCGTCGGGAGCAGGAGAGGGCCTTGCCCCACCAGCTGCCACCCCTCATCTAGGGAAGGCGTCAGGCACCAGCAGCT
Organism: Sagittarius serpentarius; assembly: GCA_034782735.1. Classification (NCBI taxonomy): domain Eukaryota; kingdom Metazoa; phylum Chordata; class Aves; order Accipitriformes; family Sagittariidae; genus Sagittarius; species Sagittarius serpentarius. The sequence goes on along the minus strand of JAVKLA010000058.1, from coordinate 2,706,085 downwards.
GCCCCCAAACCTGGGGTGAGCGGGAGGGCTCTCAGCATCTCGCCATGTCCCAGCAAACAAACATTTTAGTCGTGCTTCTGGCTTTGTATCTGTTGGTGGGACCATGCTGCCCACTTCTGCCCATGGCCAAGGGCAGCCTCAGGCAGGGTCTGCACCAGCCCCATGGCAGCTATCTCAGAAGAAGCCACCCTCATGTTTCCGTTGGTGGTCCACTTGGTAAGACCTTTAAGGAGATGAAGGCTTTATTGTCCTTGTGCTGTGAAAACACCATCACAACTTCTCTGCTTTTTTCTTGTTCTCATTTTACAAAATATTTTGCTATACTGTTTCTCCTTTCCTTCTTTCAAACTTGGGACATGTATACCCACCTGAATTTGTATGTAAAATGCTGCTCTTCTTAATTTGTCCTATAGCTCCTTTAAATCCAGCCCTCTCTCAATTTAAGCCTGCAACGGGCCTTAAACATTGCTTTGTTTGAACTTGAACTCTACAGCATTGGATAACTGGCTCCATTCAACCCAAAGCCTTCAGAAATTTCAAGACTGAGACGGTCCTGGTACAGCCAGTCTGGATACACTCGGCGGGGAGCCAAGCCCCAGCAGCTCCTGTGCACAGCCCCACGTCACAGAGTCTGGTGTATGGGGTCCATACGGGGTCTGCACACGTCCCTCCCAGCAGCCTGTGGGCCCCCCTGCCGCATTTCCTCTTTTCCACCGTGGAAGGCACCAGAGCTGGGTGCAGCATATGGAGCTAAGCTGTGTTTGTTTATATACCTATGCAATAAAAACTGTGATTTGGAACCCAGCTGTGTCTTTATGATTTGCTCACGTTACTAACGAGAAAGGTTTCCTTAACACTGTGCTATTAATTGCTATCAAGGCTGAATGAAAAATAAATTCACAGCTTGTAGACAGGCGTTACATGCACCTGATTTAAAGAGGTGACAACGTGTCCTGTCCTTCAGACTTAAACTCACAGCTGGATAAAGATACGCGGCTTTACCAAATTTTTCCTAGTCACTGCTAGTACGGAAAAGAAGGAGAGGCTGGACTGACAGGGAAAGTTTTCTGCAGTAACTGTAGCCTGAACTTGTATATGCTTATTTCTATAAGTGAATATCCAGTAGAAAAGTTGATTTTTTCCAAAATTATTTTTAAGTAACTTTGGTCCAGATCTCTTCTACCTACAACTTAAAACCTTCAACAAATAGCCAACAGGATGAGGATGAGAAATCCCCTCTTCAGTCAGCAGCTTCAGGAGGTTTATATCCTACAAAGTCATATGTGCTCTGAATACAGAGTTACATTAAAGTAATACAAAAACAGCAATAAAACTTCTAGACAGTATTTTAAGTCTGTGTTTGTATTTTTAATTTTTCTGTATCTATACACATCTCAGTCCTGGGAACTCTCATGCAGTCAAGTAACTTATAGTTATTTGAAAGTCATCATAGGATTTGGAATCTTGATTGTATATATCTGGTCATATATTGAATGTGCTTAAGCAGAAATAGAAATTACTTTTAATTGCAATCAGGCGACTGTACATACCAAAGTCACCGCAATATGCTAAGGAGTATGCTAATGCCCCCCAGCACATGCTGATGCCGTGACACCAAGATGAACTCTATCCCAGCCGAAGCCAGGACACAAAGACAGAGAGAGATTTTTTTGAGTGGGAGGTAAAACACAAAAGATGAAATTCTGAACTTCACTGAAGGCAGCAGAAACTTGAAATCCAGCCTCTTGCCCAGTCTCACCCTGCCTCACCATGTAGCAGCCGGGCCCTGGGAACTGTGGCTCCTCTGAAGCTTTCTCCTGCCTCTCTGCTGTAAGTGGTGTGTGCGGGGGCTCCCAGCTACACGAAAGTTCTGCCACAGCCGTGGAGTACATCTCACAGCTCCTCTCACAGCCTTTGCTGTAGTGTCTCTTCTAGGATCTTATTCACCAAACAGAGCAGTTTTGCAACGCACATAACAAGGTAGAGTCTTTTGGAGAATTGCTGCTTATCAAGTGGCATTTCTGGAAGCCAGCAGAACTGGGGGCCTCCTTTCAGGGTTGGCATGGACCACCGAAATGGATGATGCTTGAATTATTACCTGTGCTCTTTCCAGGTGTGCTAATGCATGTGAAAAAGGAAACCTGTCTTCACTGTTATGGTTAACTGCAGAGTTATTGATTGGAATTTTAAAGCCATTTGTCAGGCAGAGGTTTGGGGAACCAAAAGGGGCAAGATACTTAAAGCAAGTCTGCTGGGTGCTGGCCAGTCATGTAGACCAAGAACTGAAAGTGGGTGGTCTTGGAAAAGAGCCAGTCAAAATACGGCCAGGAGATGGTGTCATCCTTGACTCCAACACATTCATATTTTGGCTTTCTAGCAAGGGTTATTTCTTCTCTTTATTCTGCAGTTCAGCACAAACATCTCTCTCATTTTCTAAAATCTGTGGGATGATGTGTTCCACCCGCCAGGTGCAACATGGCTGACCAGAAAAATCACAGCAAATTACTAGAAAGAATAGACCAAGAGCAGGCCCAAGAGAAAGTGTCACACCTGCTGAGTCATCCAACTAGGAAAAAACTTGGCATTAGACTCTCAGAAAGGTGTGTAAAAGAATCTTGAAAATTACAAAATAAAGCAGCTTGACGTCAGTGGGACCTGCCCACACACTGAGCTTTGAAACCTACCTTGAAATATTTGCAGGACTGGTGTAAGGTGGGTGTGAAGTTCTGGTATCATCCCCTTAGCTGCCACCAAAGTTTTAAGCAGAGCAGCTTGACATTTTCCTAGCAGTAGGAGGGATTTTTTTTTTTTAATTTTAAATTTTTATTTATTCTTCTTGTTTTCACAGGGGTTGGGTAAGTGCATATAGGTTTTGTAGCAGTTTTGAACTGTTGCCAGAATCTGATCCCAGCTGAGTTGAGCTGTGCCCTGCATCACCATCTTGGTACTGCAAGGCCCTTCCCAGGCCACGGAGTCTCAGGTGTGCCTCCCACTGCTCAGTTTTGCCCAGGGTTACAAACACGTTTTAAAGATTTTAAATTATGGCGCCGGGCTAGGCAACACTGTGGTCCTCAGAAGCATGGTCACTTGCTCTGCCTTGCCTGACTTGCAAATCAGAGTTTCCCATCTCTGGGACTACAATTAACTGACCAAAAGGGCAAGCATTTCGCTCTAACCTTGCATTTATACCATAAATGGTTTCATTCTTAACATATGTCACCTTGAAAGCCTCAGTGTTTCATTTATGTTTGAGCACAGTGGAAATCTTTGTTTGTTCCCATAATTGATGCCACTCTGGTTTCTTGTTACTTTACTACTGTCACGTGATAAGGAGTTCAGGGTAGACACATAGGTGAATTGTAGTTGTTCATTTGGATTCCGTATTATCCTTTGCAGAAAAACATTGCACAGCATGTTAAATGTTATCTTTATGTTTTTCAGAGGGGTGCAGCTACAGCTGTACCAGCTACAAATAGGCAGAGCTGTCAAAGGCAGAGGATTTGCAATTAAAGTGTAAATACAATTGAAAGAGAAAAATGTTCTTTTTCTTTTTTAGTTCTTCAAATTCACCATTAAATGACAAGACTAGATACAGAGCATTTCAGAAGAGCTTACTAGATGCTGCTTAGGGCTAAGAAAATAAAAGTGATTTTTCAGTACATCAGCCAAACAAAGCAAATCAGCTCAAAATCCCTCTGGAGTGAACTAAGTTACGAAAGATTTCACATTCATTTCTTCTGGGAGGAAAAAAATCAAAACCAAAAGAAGGCATTCTTTTCTGTGGAAAATAACCCCTTCAACCTGAACAAAATGCTGATTTCTGGACTTGTGGAAGAAAAGCAAACAAAAAGGAAAGCTAGGGCATTAAAAACTGCAAGAAGTGTCCCCCTTTTCTAACCATTTCAGGGCTGAAAGGACTCACTGGGATGTGGGTAAATTTAGTCCTTTTCCTTCCTCTCCTTGAGGAGAATTGACTCCCATCTCCCACCCTCCAGGCAGTTTTATGAATCTCTTCCCCAAAAGCCACTGATGATTCCAGACAGACCAAGGCCACTTTTTTTTCAATGACTTTACTATTTGCGAATATATATACATGGCTCTGCCCCAGTCTAGCACAGAGTCCTATAAATATTACTCATCCAATGTGTTAAATGTCTATTGTTAAGTTGCTCTAAAGAGTGAAAGCAAGTAAGTCCAACCAAACTGGTGTCTGTGAAGTTGGGTTTAAAATGTCTTTCTTTAACTACAGAAGGCTTTCAGTGGGACTGGAGTGGCCAGGTACAGGTAGAGACCTGGCCACCTCAGGAGCTTATCTGAAAGAGACCCAAGGGGGTCAAATGTCCTGAGGCCACAAAGCATGCAGGCTTCCTCACTGCAGTGTGCTGGGAAAGGGAAAAAAATTCCCCATTTTCTTTTTTTGCTTGACTTTTTCATTACACTTTTATAGGATGGAGAGTGAGAGGGAAGGCCGGGTAGTCACTCTGCTTTGAACATCAAAATGTCTTCCTGTGGCACTGATTTTCAGACAAAACCATCTTGAAAACACTGCTGGCGGGGTAGAGCAGTCGCTGCCCAGGCCTGAGCCCAGCAAGCTGGTGCATCCAGCCATGTGGGGCTGGGGATGGGCAGCACCACAGGCACTGGGATAAAACCAAACACACCCTGCAACAACAGCAGGGGATAACCCACCCAGAGAGGATCGTTCCTCTTGGCTGCGCTGGCTAGCAGTTGACCAAGCCAGTGAAACCTAAATGTTTTCCAATCTTTATAAAAATCTTTTCCAGCATCACACTGGCTATTTTCCATGTTGGACCATTTTTATACTTACAGTGAAACTTTCGCCTCCGTCATACTTGTGGCATTGTGTATGTTAATGGGGAAGTATTTCCTTTTGCTAGCTTTAAAGCCGTGGGATCCTTGTCCAAAGGTCTCTTTTTCTTCTATGACTGAGAGCAACACTGCCAGGTAGGTGTGTCTTCCTCTGGTGTGCTATGCCCTTGTTTCACGTATGGCACCGCATGTCAAATGGAAGCAATGAGGGACTGAAGCCAGGCTCTGCCCTCAGTGAGGAAAACAGAGCCAAGCACATGGGGAGGAACATAGGTTGCATGGGGGAGATCTTCAATCTCTACATTCATCTGCCTTGGAGGACTTCTGTCTGCCACCTTGGAAGAGCAAGACGGAGCCATGGCTATGTCTGCAAAGCAAGATATTCAGCCCCTGGTGGCACCCAGCAAACACCAGCCAAAGAAAGGACCCAACATTTATCACCTCCTAGATGCAAAACATAGACGTAAACAGAATCTCCTTTAGCAGAAGAGAAGGCAAAGGCCAGTCTGTGTGAAAAGATAGTTATAGCTATCGGCAGCTAAATTGGTCTTTAGATGTTGCTGAGGTATTTATAGAGCTTCTGGAAAGGGATTTGAAAATACACTGTAATTAAGCATTTGAACTGGAATAATGTTATGATAAATGATCATATGGAGTTCCCAAACACCTTAAATAGTCACTCTGTGCTCCTAAAGTAGAATGTTATTGGCTCTGATCTTGATTTAATGTCCTCAAAAGGGGCTTTAAAAACAAACGCAGGACAGAGAAGTCAAGCCTGAAGTTTTTATTTCAGAATTGAAAAGCCTAATGAGTTAAGGAAGCTACCAAGAGAACTATAAAAAGAAAAGCAAAAGGTTGAACAGTCAACAAACTTAAACAGGAGATGGTTGCAGATGCGCATGATATACAATACAGGGCAACTGCTAAACTTTTTATTTAAATGTTAATCAAGTCCTTTCAAAACAGAAGCAAGAAAAAAGAGATAATTCCTTTTCCTGTACTCCATCAGTTTGCAGTGGGAGAGCCCATCAGCTGTGAAGAGGCTGATGGCTGCGGGGTGCTTGCCTTCTGTTCTGGTAATAAGGTTTTGATGAGGAGTGTGCTTTTTGCCAAAATAATTGTATTACTATGGTCCCTAACACAGATGTAGCTGAACAGGCATAAAGGTATCTTTTACCACCAATACATCAGTCCTTAATGATGATTATACGGTAGCTGTAAAATATGTTTTCATCAATATAACCTCAGTCATACTAAGGAGACTGTGCCAGCATCCAGCCATCTCAGGCCTTAGCTAAACTGAGAGGGCTTTACTACCACAGAGAAACCTTGCAAAAAGCAGCGAAGATCACTCTGTGAAAACGCAGGATGAGAACAATTTTGTGGAAGTTTCTCCCAGTTGCATTTGGGTCAGATGGCAAAATAGCTGAAATTTCTGGCACGTGTCATGTCCTTGAAAATTTCAAAATGAAGAAAGCAAAGGCAGCCACACTCCTGCATCACAGATGACACGCCAGTGGTAACCTGGTGCGTCTTAAAACAGCCTCAACTTTACACAGATTCTCACGTGCATAGTAGAAGCGATTTCTGCATTACTTGGCTGTACAAGACAGCAATGTTAGCAAAAATACACCAGTCAGAAGTATGCTAGATTTATCACTTAAAGACTTGGCCTTTTAGGAAAACCTTTCTATCATAGACATGTGTTAACTTTCAGAATGACTGGGCAAATTTTGGAAGAGCAAAGAATCCAAAATGCAACTGGCAATGGACAGTTAAGTCTTCAACATTTTGGCACATCCTCACTTGGCGTGGCTGCTCGTTAGTGCTGAAGGAACTATAACAATTTACATCGCCTAAGAGACTTCATAGACATTCCTCCTTTACTGTACAACTATAAATAACACAACATTTTGACTTGAACTGTTTTTAGAGGTGGGATAGCTGGTAGGGCTTTTGGAGTTAAATGCAATAGTGACATTGAATGCCATGGTGAGAATGCCAGTGAATTTTCCATGGACAGCCTTTTCTCTCATCTTGTCTGCTGGCTTTTCTGAAAAATTCAGGACGCTAGTTTTTGAAGTGTCTGTCTAGTTATGGTTTTCCTCTCTCCATAATGAAGGCTGGAGCTCAGGCAGGTTTCCCTGTCCTCCAAAGAGCCACTCAGAAAGAGCAAACAAATTGGGGAATCTAAGCAATTCCAATAGCAAGGTATGAGCAATCTGTCTTCCCTCAATACACATGCCAAAAACCCCACCCTGACATCATCCTCATTCACAACACAAAATCTGTAGCAAGTGCAAACACCATTTTCCTTCCTTTCGGTTCAACTTTATGCAGAAACTAACCCTAACTTGCCATAGGAGAGATGGTCTGTGCATATTTTCCTCTTCTTGTTCTTCTATAAATAAGCTGAATTTTGCATCATTGTCTATTAAACCAACACTGTTTTCCTTAACCTCTTTGACCAAGAAACTGGACGGGATGTAGTGGGTGATCATGGGGTGAGTCTGTGGTACTGTTATTCACAGTAAGTCCCTAACTCTACAAGCAAAGTTTTGTTGCCTTCAGTGAGCTGAATCCTGGCATGAAGTCTTGGGCTGAGCAAATGAGGATATCAAAGTGTGGATCCTAAGGAGACCTATACCTTAAGGATATTAACAATGCTGTAAAAGTATTAAATCTGAATTCTCCTGAATTCTGTGTATAAAGTCAATCTTTAGGTTTAGCATTACATTCATGGCATTTTTATGCTGTCATTCAGAGGCATAAACCAAACATGCCAACACGCACATGCAAATACTAAGCGTATTTCAAGTTCTTCTAAGATTTTGGAAGCATAGGGGATAAAGCTAAATGGAACAATTATTTTAGCATAGTATTATGTTCAGTAATGTCCTGAATAATTCCAGATGTGTGGTGTCTCAAAGAAGTGAAATCAATCAGTCAAAAGCAATTGCTCCGGTGAAATTATGAACGTGTGTGTGGAAATAATAAGACATGAGGGCCTTTGACCACTTCTGTGATTTTTTTAAGAGCTGCTAGAGGTTCTTTGTTTGGGGTGGGTTGTTCAGTTAGCATCCTGGCTTTGCTTCAACAGCCAGGAGACTTTCATATGTGAATTAACCTGTCTTTTTGCAAGAAGCTGACATGGCATATTTTCATTTCCCGTTAATATGTCTGTGTATATATATGTACATGTATGTGTGTATCTATGTATCTGTATCAAATAAGTATATATATGTCAAAATGAATTTCACTGTAAAATGCCTTCTTGTATGGAGTCGTGACTAGGTTTCAGAGCCTGGCAGGGTCTTAATCCAATCTTCAGCACAGCAATGACAGGATATGACCTGAGCCGTGGCTCGAAGCAGCTGCACAGTTCTTCCCCCTGGTACAGAGGCACAAAATTAATGATCTGTGTTTCCTAATGGAATCAGTTTAAAGAGAGTTATGTCCAGCTGAGGCCCCCACCTCACCTCAGCTCTCTGATGGATGGAAAAGCTGTGAGCTCGGAAATGGTTTTGATGTAGCTGCTGCTTTGCTTTTTCTTCTCTTTTCTCTCCTCAAGGCAAAACAGGGCCCGGGTCCAGGTCCATTGGAGGGCTACTCTTCCCTCCACCCCTGAAAGCTGCTGCACAAGCAGTAATTCACCCTGGCCCACCTGACTGTGTGTCGTCTCCGTGCAGCACCGATCCTCAGGGCACACGAATGCATCCCTCCGCATGACGGGGCCGTTATCCCACTCGATCTCTGCAAGGGACGCCAGCCCACTTGACGACGCAGCCAAACGCCAGCATGGCATCAGCATGGCATCATCCTTTGCTCTTCTGCCTTGGTACTTCATCCAGCGCCGCCCCCCTAGGAGGAAGCTTACAGCCCCCTGACTGGAGTTCCAAGTCTCTTTTTTGTGGAGCTGGGCTCACACCCTCAGCCTGAACAGGACAGTGTCTGAGGAGAGCTCGAGTCCAGGTTCCAAATGTATGTCTAGCTCTTGTTTATGTACAGTGAAGGCAAGAGCACGGTTGCATCCGTGGATACAAATGCATTCAGACTCCAGGGAAACTCAGCATTCGGACTTGCTGCTGGCCCCTTTTGAGCTGAAGGGAAAAACCACACGCCCCACAGAGCAGCTCTGGGTCTGGATCTTGCAGCTGGCTGTATTTATAACACACTTAGGAGTAACCAAATCCCATTCTGTGACTAAGATGATCGTGACGATAACAGGAACATGCTCCACTTTTCCTGACTAGTCAAGTTCATGGCTCTGTGTGTTGTGCAGCAGTTGCATGACAGAAAATACAATTTATGGGATGTACGTTTGTTGTCTATGAGGGTAAGACTTCATAAATAATTTTAATAATTTAAAACAACAGAATCATAAGTTTTCCTCTCTAGAGTGAGTAGCTACTTCTTCAGATGGCAATAAACAGCCTCGGCACAGCGCGTCTTAGTAATTAGACAAAGGAGACTCTCAGAATGTGTCACCAGTGTTGGGAAACTCCTCTCGGGTTGAACCACCAAGTTCTCAGTTTTATGGATAACCCTAATGTCAGGCATTAAAAATTCGCTGGTGAATGAAAACTTCAACCAAGACTGGCTATGAGCATAATTAGGAAAATAATATTATATGCTGCTCTTGGTGGCTTCCCAGCAGGCCTGTTTAACATCCTTCCCTGCAGTGGGCATGGAGCGAGTGGAGGGCAGTGAGCTGGCCACTGAAGTTAGCCGGAGCTTTCCTCTGGCCTTCAGTAGAGCCAGGCACTTGGGAATTCACCTGGCTTTCTCAATAAAAAATCACAGAGCTACAGACAGGACCTTGGTATAAAATGTTGAAGTGTTTTTAGTAAACAAGGCAGCATCAAGCCACATTGCAAAATCACTGGGTTTGCTCTGTGTACTTCTAGGGCTCTCTGAGAGCAACATCGACATGATCTCTCGGAAGTTGTGCAATACCCACGGGCAAATCTGAACTACCAGCTTGCTGTAGGAAAGCTGGGGGGGTGCCTCAGCAGCACTCACCCTCTCTTCCCCACTTCACATGTGAGAGCTGCCCAGCCAAGCTGGCCAGCCCTGTGCAACGTGGAGGGCAGCTCCAGGCCTGTGTGCTGTATCGTGGCTGTATCTCATGCTGCCAAAAGGCACTGGAAAGGGTCCAGCCGCCTTGCAAGCTCTCTTCCCTGCAAATTGCTGCAGCTTGAGGTTTGAGACGGCACAGCCAGGTGGACAGTATGTTGCTTCTCGTTTCTGGAAGACGAGCAAAGGACTTGACTGACTTCCAGCTAGCGCTGCAGCACATAAATTATGTTAGTGTGTGGAGCATTTGGCAGGAGGAATCCCCCATAGCAAGAGTACAAACGCACTGGCCCGAAGCCCCAGTATTTATCAGAACCAGCGGAGCCGTTCGGCGCACGCAGGAGTGCCTGCAAGGCCGTCCTCGCCGGAGGAAGCTCAACCTCCAGCCCCAGTGGAGGGGCAGCCCTGAGCGGGGCTGGGGGGAGGCTAATCCTGCCTGACGGTTTCTAGAAAGACTCGTGCAATTTCGGTAGCCTTTAGTCACGGGGGATTACAGTGAACAGGAACAGCACGGGAATGCTGCTTCAGCTGTGTAATAAGGAAGGAGATTTTGCTGTGCTTATAAAACTAATCAGTGTGTTTGTCTCTAGTTTCTGTAACATTTGTGGGGGAGGTGGGCTCCCGGGTGAGGAAACAGGGACTTTGTGGAATTGTGCTTGTATCTGCAGTGCTTGGGATGTTTTCTGAGGAAGAGTTACGTCCTGCCAGAAGCGGGTAAGATGGCAGGGAAAAGGCTGGTGGCAACTTTGGCAGTCGCCGTACCATTCATCAGAGAGGTAAGTGGATTTGAGATGCATTGAAAGTTTCCTCTGTATTACCCATCCTGCCACACAGCGTCCTGTGCCAGTGAGATGATAATGAACAGCTTTGCTTATCCCTGGGTTCGATACCTTCATCTGGGGGTAACTTATCCATCCTCTTTAGTGACAAAGTTGGGAAAGTGGAAGCATGTAAGTGAATGAACAGAAAGGAAGGAAAACTGAAAAGCTGAAAGCTGCCTCTCCCAACAGGGTTTTCAATATCATACAAACTATGATAAAATGTGAAATCATTCTCTTTTTGTCCATCCAGGGAGCTCAGTGAGTGAGCCAGGACTGGGGGAGCAGGACTGGGCACAGGTGATGCACGAGGCAGCACGAGACAGGCCTTGGGGGCTGCAATGGTGCTGCCATGGGCAGAGGTGTGCATGGGGGTCCCGAGCGAGGCCGCTCAGGGCCATCTGGGGCTGTGCACCCAGGGCCCCGGTTGTGGCTGAGCTGGCTTTTGTAGCAAGGAGCGTCAAAAGTGAGCAGACGAGGGAAGACAGGTTGCAAATAGGCAACCTGAGCCTCCAAAAGGAGGTCTGCATCCCCAGGGAGGCTGAGGGACTCAGACTGGACCTGGGGATGGAGACGGACAGCACATCTCATAGCTCAAGCACGTGCTACAGGAATCCAAAGGCAGATCTTTCTATCCTGTGCTTAGTCTCTGGTGGCACCGGGCATGCCTTCACGAAGGCTTCAGCAGCTGCCTCTTCGCCAGCAGCTGGGAAGCAGCAGGGGCAGGTTGTGGGGTCAATGGGGTGGCTGTGGTGGCCAGGGAAAGGCAGCCCACCTTTCCTTATGGCAAGGTCTGCTCCCATTGATGTGCGGGGACTAACCTCCGTGTGGGCATGCTCTGCAGCTGAGTATTTTTATGTGACTGTCACCATCACTCTGTCTTCATGACCAGATTAAGTTGGTTTTAAGGCATTTTCAAAGCAGTAACCACAGGATATTTTTAACAGACTTGTGCCTGCAGGAAAAATACAGTTGCTTTTATTTATATACAGGCTGAAATTACTCAGCCCACATTCATAGGCCATGTCAAGTGGGATGTGTAATGCCAACATGTCCTACAGTCGTCATGACATAGCTATATATGGTGGAGCATCCATTTTATATAAAAGTGCCTGTGCTGAGCACGAAGTGAACAGCTTTTCCACACCTGGTGCTTAGAGGGGGGGACACCATAAAATCAGCTGCTAAACAGGCTTCTGTCCGTTTTGCTGCCATACCATGCTGTCCAAAATAACGCGCTCCCTCTGTGTGCAGCAGTTTAACATCCCCTTGTCATGAAGGTGACACCTTCCACAACACAGAAGCCCTTCTGCATGGAGGCTTTGGGAAAGAAACCTTGACCAGCATTAACTATGAATAAACAGGGCTGCCTCCGGCTGGGCCCTGCTCATCTCCGCTGGGGCCATCTAAAAGTTTATTGCTCTTGGTCTGCCTGTTGCTGGAAGTTGTTGCCCCCATTGCAAGGGTAACCAAGGAGGTGGTGTGCCGTTGGGTCTGATGGCAACTTGTGTCACTGGTGGCCAAGGGGTGGCACACCACCCAGCCCACCACCCTTGCTCTGAGGGGTTTGGTAGGCAAACAGGGCTGTGAGCTGGGGCAGTAAATTAATTCAGCCTGGCTCACGGGAGCTCAGCCAGACACATCTCTCTGACTAGACCCCCTCACAGCAATTCATTCCTTATGCTCGTACACGCAAACCCACTCTCGCGGGCCAGATGGGAAAAGCAGAGCCCCTGTAGGCTCAACAGGTAAGCACCTTGCAGACTGAGGTTTGTCCTAGGACCACCTGGCACTTGGGCCATGTTCCTCCTCAATGCCAACCACGCTGACTCCACTGAGGTGGTCAGTCTTGGGTCCGGTCCTCAGTCTTTACACAAGCCTCCCAGTGGTTTTAACCAGATCATGGCATGTGGCACGTGGCGTGTTGCAGGTTTCTCCATCGAGATTTCACATTATCTACTGTTGCCAAATCAGGAAGGCTCCATCCAGTTTAATCATTCCATTGGTGCTGAGCTGCTCCACAGACAAAACTGGAAATTAATAGGAACTTGGCCTCTAAAAGTAGGACGCTGCAGTACCAGAACTCCCCGTCTCGTTTATGATTTAAAAAAACCCCCCAATGAATTATAACAAGCCATTGGAATTGCCATCCTTCCTCTTCCAAGGAAAAAGTTACCATCATAAATAACAAAAAAACAACCAACACAGAGCAATATTGCATGCTCCTGTCAAGTGCAGAATTAACAGAAGATATCATTATGCCTGTATTATACCTATCAAACTCAGGAAAACATGAGGATCTGAAACAGATATAATAAACATAGGAAAAATCAGCCAGAGGCACATACAGACATGATGTACCATGGAGGGATTTTTTTCAGGCTTTGGTGACAGAAGACATTTGGATTCAGAAACATTTGCTGGGGGCCATCACTTGCTGGGAAAGCTGAGACCATAACGCCTCTCAGTTCTCTTTCAAGGCAGCCTGGCATGCGTATGGCCGTGCAAGACTAACACAAGTTAATGAAACAAGTGGCAGCATTTTGTAATCCGTGCAATCATGGAAATGATTTTTCCAGTGTATCCTTTGTTGCCGTATTATTGCTGTGGACTCTTTTATACTAGGGTGGATCTGGACCTACTACATCATCATTTACGAAGCCAGTACATTCATCTAATCATAAGAATTTTTAGTGTATGAATTTCAGTTTAATAAATGAATGTTGGTTGATAAAGAAAAAAAACCAAGGGGATGGGGAGGAAGAATGGCTCAGTCTTTCATCTGCTGTGAAGGTTACTGTGGGACAGCAGAGGAGCCATGGGTGCTGAGCTGTGTGACGTGACAGCCTGCAGAGCCTCTGACAAATGGGCTTTGACAGGAGCAATTGACAAAAGCAAGAGCCAGTGCCTGAATTTTAAGGACTCTCTGCTTTTTTTTTCCTTGCTTTCAGGAAGACTGTTCTCAGACAGCCGTTTGATGCAAAGCAGACTAATACATTACACAGGCCCTGTGGGGATCCGAGGGAGATGAACGTATGATCTAGCCCACCCTCTGGCTGCCCAACTTCACCATGTCACACACGAGGTGCCCGGCAGCCCTTACCCAGCCTCTTGCCTTGCTTCAGTGCTGGTGGGTCATCTCCCACCTCTGAGGGGCCTGTGAGGAGAGCTACATGCATTGCATTAACAAACAGGCCCTGCATGATTTCCCCATGGTACCTGAGGGGAAATTCCCTTTAAGCATCTGTGGAACTAATTTAGACTTTTCCTCCTAACCCCCACATAAATGCTCCTTTTTGCAGGGCCTGCAAAAAATAGACAAAACTTCTGGATGCGGAAAAGACACATTTATCACACTAACCAAAATTAACTCCTTGTTACGCTGTCCTCCATTTGTTTGCTGCAGGCTGCAGTATCCTTGGGAGAGGAATCATCTTCACCGTGGGTATTTGCACAGCACTTAGGGTAAATTGCTTGCTGGTCCTTGACGAAGTCTTCCAGGCATTCCAGATACCCACATAATATATTAAAGCAACAAGTAGCTCTCTCACAGGGCTTTAGCTGGGACAGGCATGCATTGTTCATTCCTCTAAAATCCTGTTGTCTTTGTTTCCTTCCAAGTATTTAAACAAACAGTATTTTCATTTCAGGCTCTTTAACTCTTTCCCACACCTTGTGGGATCTTCCCAAAGAAAAGTGCCAGGATTCCCAAATCCTGATGATCCTAGTTAGCAGATATGTGCATGTGGAGGGCATACACCCAGAGCATCATCTGTACCTCAGAGCTCTACAAAATCCTACCTCTGCCTCTGTTTTCCCAGCAGATGTTTATCCCCTGTCTCTGTTTTCACAGCAGATGCAAGCAACGAGCTTGGAAAGCCATCAACACTTGTGGCCTACGCCAGCTTCAGAGTTGCTTTACACACATGGCGCTGCAGAGAGGAAAAACTACTCCTATCCTTTCAGTTCAGTGTTTTCACCTTAAAATGGAATTTATAGCCTTGCCTTGAAAAATTAGCCAGCATAAAACTTCGTAGCCAGCTGGTGACTGATACGCATTTCAGTCAAAATACTGGAAAGGCAGGATGGGAAGGGATGGGCTGGTCCAAGGTGCCCAGACCCTCAATGGTATGGACAACCAAACCCTGCCTGAGAGTTCAGAAAGGCAGGCAGAGAGTTCAACCTTCATGTGAGACCGTGCTCAGCATCTATGAAAAAAAATGAACATCAGGAGTAAAAGTTCCCAAAGCCATCACTGCCGTGTGCCACAGGGAGAAAACAAGAAGGGTCAGGGAGAAAACCAAGCTTAGCTGGAGAGACAAAGAAAGCCTGGAACTGCAGCTGGTGAGAAAGGAAGGAATTGTGGGCTGCAAATAGAGATTGGCTGTGTGGCATCCAGGCTGTGTTTGGAGGGCCTTGTACAAAGCCTGTCCATCATTAGCGTTAGAGTTAGGATAAGGTTTTGGATTGAGAGAGGCTGACAGAAAAAGACTGGAGGTGCAATTAGCACACGGCTGAAAAGGGAAGTGTGGGTTGACAGGAGAGGCTGACTGTGAGATATTTTTCAACTTAGGCAAAGCCCTTGTCTAGAGTTTGATCGTCAGATAGGACTATGTTTGAGAGAGGAAGAAATCAAAGACTTGCAGTTGGAACTAGGATAGAAAGAGGCTGGCCATGGATATTATGGGTTGCTCAGAGAGCTTGGCTGTGAGATATTTTTCCTTAGAGCAGTATCTAGATGACCTTCTCTGAAGGTAAATCTTCATGTTACCGTTAGGTTGGCTGTTAACACTGTGGTCAAAAGAGGGAGAGGGCCTGGATGTTCAGCTTTCATAAGGATGGAAAAGAGCTGCCCAAGGGAGCTGATGGCTGCCAAGAGAGCTTGGTGGCAAGATTTTTTGTTTGGGCTATGTCTGGGTGACCTGTCCAAAGGTCAGCCTTCATGGAGGGTTACAGTTAGTGTTAAGGCTGAGGGATGGAGGAAACATGGAAGTACAATCATTGTGTGCAACAGGAAAGAGAGCTTGGCTCTGAGAGACTTTTTGTATGGGCTATGTGGAGGGCCATGTCCAAAGGCTGTCCCTCAAGCAAGGTTAGGGATAGGCCTAGGGTTGAGGAAGGAAGACAGTATAGAGTTGCAGTTGACTTGGGGATGCCCGGAGGAAGTGTGGTGCCAAGAGAACTTGGCTGTGAGTTATTTTTCAATTTGGGCAATGTTTAGGGCACCTTGTCCAAAAGTTGATCGTCAGTTAGGGTTAGGTTTGGGGTTTGGGTTAAGAAAGGGAGATGGCTGGAGTTGCTATTGTCTTGGGGTAGAGAAGGCATCTGTGAAATTGAAGTGTGGGCTGCCAAGACAGCTTGGATGCAAGGTATTTTTTATTTGGACAATGCCTGGGACTCCTTGCCCGTAGGTCAGTTGTCAGTTAGATTGGTGTTAGGGCTGAGAGAGGGAGAAATCATGGAGCTGCATTTGATATCAGGATGGAAAGGGAAGCATGGGTTGCTACAACAGCTTGGCAGTGAGATATATTTTGTCTGGTTACCCTCTCCAAATGTCGGCCATCCATAACTGTTTAGGTAAGGTTAGGATTAGGCTTAGGGTTCAGAGTGAGCTGGGAGTTGCTGTTGGAAAGGGGCTTGACTGCCAAAGGGAAGGGTGGGCTATGGAGAGAGCTTGGCTGTGAAACAGATTTATCTGGGATATATCTGCGGGACCTTGTCTAGCAGTCTGCCTTCCACCAGAGAGCCTAGTGCTTCTTTTGGAAAGGGGCCACTTGAAGAAAGTTTTGGCTGTAAGTCAAAGGCAAATAGTTCAGTTCCTCCTGTTCAGGTGCTCCTTACTTGTTTGCCGTGTAGTCCAGATCCCACACTGAGCAAGTGGTGCAAACTTGGAGCGATTCTGAACCAGTCTGGGTCTACCGTTTTTTGTCCATATGTGGAGAGTAACAGAAAAGTGTAGCGTAAGTCTGAGGTTATTTTTTCTGCTTAACCTCCTCCTAGTGTCCCAAATATAAATTTGTTCCTGTCTGTTGCACAGAGTCCTTATCTGGATTGCAGGGCTGGTTTGAAAATAAGCATTGTTTCTGTTGGTCATGATTTGGGAGTGAAGTTGTGGGAGTTCTGTTATCACAGATTGGCCCAGCTGCCAAGTTTTAAGCAATTCTGTCTAAGATCAGCTCGTTCTGCTTCCCTCCTGCTACACCTCATCCCTGCATCTAGCCCCTTTGCAGGGCTATTTGGCCCTGTCCCCTCTGACAGCTCACGGGAGAGCTCAGGGGCTGGGCCCAGCCCGTGGGACATGGTCGCGGGGTCCCAGCATAGCACTGCTGCTGGGGACAAGCCCTTCTGGAGAGAGTGCTCAGGGAACCTTGCGAGAAGGCATTTTCCCAGCTGCAGCTTGAGAGATGGCCTCTTCCCCATCACACTCCCCGGGCCATGTGGGGTGTGGGGTGCACTGGTGTGCAACAAAACTGGAAGCGCGAGAGTCAGGAGAGCTGCTGGGAGAAGTGACTGCTGTATCTCACCAAATTAATTGATTAAAATACTACCTCCTTAAGCCTTGCTGCCAGCGTCCTCTCCATGGGGACAAGTCCCTGAAGCTTACGGGAGAAAGAGATGCAGCTCACCAAAGACACAGCATCTGTTTGCGGCTGCTCTTTGCAGAGCTTAGCTATCACCTGTAGAGGAGCAGCACAGGGGACCTTTCAGAATGCTGGCTTTACCCATCCATCCGGCATCTCCACCTTTTGGAAGGAGTTAATCGTGTGCAGAGCTTCCAGGCTCCCCTGCAAGCCAGGCTCTAGCATAACATGGGGTCTAAGAGCAGCGCTTACACTGCAAGTGCCTTCAGGCTGCCAGTAGGGTTTTCCGTAGCTGGCTTTACCCTGCTCCACTGCTCCTAATATCCCTGCTTGCCCAGGGTATGCATTTACCTAAAGAAGTGCCAGTTCACATTTTGGGGTTTTTTTTTTTGGTTGTTTTTTTTTTTTGCCATGGTAAGGGAAAACAGTTCCAATTCAGTAAAGCACATGCTAACCTTAAATTCACATCTGTGACACGTTTTGCTGGACTGGGACTAATGTAGACTTTTTCTTAGCTAGTCAGTGGCAGCCTTACATCAGTTAGGAGGATGCAGCAGTCCAGTAGGATCTATTTTACAGACATGCCCTGAGGTTTTAAATTGTCTTGGTCTTTTACATAATTTGAACAAAAAAACACAAAGCTGCTATATGGCTGCTGTACTTCAGTTATTTCGGGGCTGTGTCCTCCTGTGCTGAAATACATGAGACTGAGGAAACTTGCCAAGACTCTGAGAGGTAGGAAAAACAGGAGAGAAGGGTCATTAAAACACTTAGCACCTACCGCAAATGCAATTTGTGTCTCTGTTGTGTTGCAGAAAGACTAGCTAAATTTTCACAGTGACGGTCAGATATAAATGAGATGCGTCCCCATTTTACACATAAAGAAAAGGAAATAAACATTGTAAAAGACCAGTTTTCATGCCTACAAGGGGCCCAGTACTTCTCTTTGAGATAGCAGGAGCTGCCGGGTCTGTGCCTTTGGAAGCACAATAGGAAACACCTGGTGGGATACACGTCCAGCCTAGACCCCCAAGGGAATGATGACTCAGAGTCAAATCTCTCACGTAGGCATCCCCGCTGTGTTCCCATCCTGCTGTCCTCGCCAGACTACATCAGCGCGTCAAGAAATTGAAGGCTGCTGCTCGTCATCATGGAAACTCTGTTCTTCAAGCGGAAATCAAAAATGCTATTTTCCTACAAGCGGTAGAATTTAGGCTCACTTGTGTTTCCCTCACGATCTCTAATGGGAAACAATGACAGAAAAAATGATACCTGACTCATGCCTTTACTGATTCATGCCCGAGGAGCTCCAGTATTGGGAATAGCCATGCAGATAGTCAGGAAGAGCTGTTATTCAGTGGATTGAGGAAAATTTGCATTTATCTTCACACAGCCTCTTGGCATCTCACAGGCTGTGGTGTGCTAAGTGTCTAACACGAAGTCATGGGGGCAACCTAGAAGCCCTTTACCCTGAAGTCACACAGCTGCTGTCAGTGAGGCGCCCCTTGGATTTTTCCTGGTCAGAGTATCCGGGAGAAATGGGTGCTTAGCACTATTTGTTGTCCTAAGTCAACAAGCAAGGGCCAGCAAACTAGTACCATCTTACACGAAGCTTTCAGGCCTATCATGTTTGTGCTCCCACGTGCAAGAGGACAGGAAAGTGCCAGGTGGGTAGGACTCCTCGCCCTACGTCCCAAGCAAAAGCAATCCTGTTCTTGGGGCAGCTCAAGAGCTTGGCAGATACCAGACTTGCCACCAGCAGATACCAAGTCACGCATTGCAAGGAGGGATCATACCAGACTAGGTGCCCCAGGCTGCTGCTGAAGGAGCCACAGCCCAAGATCTCAGCCCACCCGGGGCCACCGTGGGGCTCATAATTCACTCCCATTCTATACTGCACACCCGCTACGTCCAGCTGGGCCCCGTACTTTCTTCTTGTTCACGCAGCCCCAGAACAGCACAGCTTGGCCCATGCATTTGCTGTGCCCTTCACAATCCCTGGTAAGCTATGCTGCAGGGCCAGAAGATCTTGTAATCTAAACAGGACGAGAAATACAAACAAGACAGGAGGATGTCCCCTCAGGAAAGAGGGACATGGAGGTGATTGATGAGGGGAGGGGGAGGGATTGATTGCAAAGAAAGGTTTTATGGCAATCATTGGCCTAATAGAACTAAAATAGGACAATTTCTTATTCTGAAATCTGTCAGTGCTTCTTTGGGTGACATTTGGCAAATCAATTCATCTCTGTCTATGCCTCTGGTAAATGGGAATAATACAGTCTTGCTGTCTGGAGAACCCTTGGTAATTCTCAGATGAAAGATGCTTTATTGGTACCAGTATCATCCTTCATTGTCATTAGCATGATAGCAGCTCTATCACCTAGCAACAGAGCAGCAACTCTCCCTGCTCCGGTTGTCCGTGTATTTTTCTTGACTTCTGGCTCTCTAGCAGTCTGCTTTTCATTTGGAGAGACTTTACAGCCTGCGACTGTTCTTCCCTTAGCGTCGCCTGCTACAGACAAGCACAGCTGCTATATCCCAAGTCCCCCCTGCCCCCTTTCACCCCCATCTTTTACCTCTTCCCCCGCCCTGCTGAACATGCAAGTGGTGAGAGAGTATCACCATCAGCTGACACAACAAACAACATTTGCTTCTCTTAGCTAAGGCACCCCAGCAGAAATCTTGAACTTTAAAATATAAAGATAAACTTTATGTAACCTTTAAAATATAGTTATTTATCAGATTTGCACAAATTATAGGGGAAGAAATGGTAATCAGGAAACTTTCTAAAGTTTTGCAGAAGCAACCATTTTCACAGATGTTCCAGGCAGCATTTTTAAGGGCAAAGACACATGTACGTAAATAACCAACCACTGAAGATCAGGAGTCCTGCCAAGTCCTGTGATGTCTTTAGACATGTGATAGGAGCAGTCGTTCCACCCTCAACCTAAACCACTAAAACCGTTAGCATCAGTAACAAATTGGGAGAGCGGATCAAAGGGAAAACATTGTCCTTCCTTATCCAAGAAGAGCCATTCCTAATACTTATTATTTGTGTAAGCTGGTATTTATATCATTACTTAAGGGAAGCAGTTTTAAAAAAATCCCACAACCAAAATCTCCAATGCTTGAGTCTGGGTCAGAACCCGAATCCAAGGTCAGATCTGTCGGTTCATTACTGTGGTGAGCCGTAAGTTACCTTACCTCCACTAAGTTCAGTGAAGCATCACTGATTTCCTTCGGCTGGGGATTTCAGCTAAAAATACTTTTAGTTATTTTGCTACTTTCTTTCTCTGTTTTTTTAAAGTGTCATCTCTGTGATTTGAGAGAGGATGATCCTGTAGACTAAAACATGAAGAAGCACCAGTTCTGCTTGTACTGCAAGATACCTGAAGGACTGGTATCCCACTGCCCTTTGGGGGTGAGAGATCTGGTAGATTTGGCTTCTGTCCTTGGGAATGACTGCTGTAAAACAGCACCATCCCTGGGTCATCAGCCTGACACTTCACAGGATGATAATGTGCCAGTGGGATGTTTATTGCCCAGTAAACCCCATGCTGTTCCCTTCAGTAGTTGCAGCAAGGCGGAGAGATTGCTGGCATTCAATGCATATGCAGCTCCTTTCTAGGGGAAGGGACAGGAGGGAGTCTGGGTTTCAGATGTTTTTGGGCGCCAGTGCTGTGGGAGAAACCCACCCTTTCTGCCTCAGAAGATGGCTGTCAGGAGGAGCACAGATGTTCGTTGGCTCATGGAGCTGATGCATCCATCATCATTAGGTTTTCTTTTAGACAAAACTCTCTTAGGACAATTTCTTTTTTGAGTGAGTTTTTTGTGTGTCTTTCTTTCTTAAAGGTACTCTGGTCTCATGTGTGAAAAGAAATGATGGTTTTGGTGTCTTAGCTGGCTGTCAGGATCCATTTCCCCAGCCTTGGCTTCCCCTGGTCTCTGCAGGTTGCTGCTCATAGCAGCTCTTCCAAGTCCTAGCAACCTTCTCCCCTTTCTCTGTTCCCAAAGAAGTGAGAAAAAAAACCCTCACTGAAAGAAAAGTAAATGTGGAATAAACAAAAACTTCTTCCCTCTACCCCTTCCCATTGCCCTCTCTTCAAGCACGGCAGTTTTGGAAAGGCTCTTCGCTGGAAGACGAGCTATTTTTGTAGTGCTTATGCAGCAGCATATTGAGGAGCAAAGGAGGAATAACGCCGCAGGAGACCAGACCCGTTGAATGGGAGCCTGAGTGCACTTGACTCAGCGTTGCTAAAGAAGCAGATTGTACTAGAAGCTGCAACTTCTCTGAAGATATATACACAGAGGTACTCAGCCGCCTCCCTCCGTCAGCAGAGACGGGTCAGCTCCTTCCCAGGGCAAACACAGAACATTCCGTTGTGCTCCTCCATCGGCTGACTCGGAGCAGAAGCCTGCCTCTCCCCCTTGACGGGGAAAGAAGCTTCGCTGCCTCACTTCGTGAGCTCAGTGCAGGGCACGAGTGCCTCAGTGCAGGAGTTACGAGTGTCTCCCACAGCCTGTGCTGGTCAACATCAGCACACACATCTGAATTACGGGCCTGATGAGCAACAGAGAAGGCATTAGTTAGATTTGGTCTTTTCCCCCTTTCCATGTGTCGTGGTTTAACCCCAGCCAGCAACACAGCACCACGCAGCCGCTCACTCGCTCCCCCCCACCCAGTGGGATGG
>JAVKLA010000058.1:2647601-2683989 GCA_034782735.1 Sagittarius serpentarius | reverse complement strand
ACTGAAAACACAGCACTGTACCAGCTACTAGGAAGACAATTAACTCTATCCCAGCCGAAACCAGGACACCCTGGCTGTCAGAAGCATGGCTTTCCCTCACTGGAAAAAACACCTCCCTAGGATGCATTTTATAGCCTCACACCGACTTGCTCCCTGAGGAATAGCTTATACAATAACTGTAGACTAGGGAGAAATACGGAGAAGTTGTGCACAAGGATTTTTCGAACCTGAATAAAAAAAAAAATAGAAAAAGAAAAGCCCTTGGTGCTTGCTGGGGATCTGAGAAGGACTGAGATGACAGAATTAATAGCCAGTTGGAAGTAGCCGGTTGCATTTTAAAGGGGGAGGGAAGGGGGCATGGCTTCATGACAAAGAGTAGTTGCATGAGCAGAGGGAGTAATTAAGCCAAGCCTCCCATGGATCAGTCCCATGGCTGGGGCCTGTGGAGCTGGTGGACGATAGAGGCTTCGGCCGAAGCTTTCCCACGGCTGTGGTGGTCACAGCATCTACATTCTGAGCAGGTACTCTGGCTTTCGTGTGAGCTGAGGGCATCCTGCAGCCCGTCCTCTGTGGGGAGACAAGCAGTAGCTCCCTCCTCTACCTCCCTGTGTATTTTCATGAAACTTCTAGGAACAAGGTGATTTCTGCAACTGCTGCATCCCTGTGAACTGCAGCTGAGCTTGGCCAACAGTGTAGAAATGACCAGGGGAGACAGACGTACACACTGAAGAACAGAAAACAAATCATGTTGCAAGCCTGTCTGCTCCCACTTACCTTGTGTGTGAATCAGGTAACAGACACTCACTTGCGAGTTATATATTCATGTACAATAATATTCATGTCTAGTAAAAATGCATGAATACATGACTGTAACCCTTAGTTTATATTACTAGTTATTAAAAAATATTGTATAGCCAGTAGCTCTTTAAAACTCTGAAGGCACAGCAGCCGCTCCAATGCATCAATTACATTTTCTTTCAAAGATGAAAAATACTGCACACAGCTATATCGTGTTTCCAGGTCAGTACCTGGGCCTAAGCAGTGCCGTCACCATGGTGCTGCCTGCGACTTGAGACCGAGAATGACAAGGGTAATTGCCAGCAGTTCGCCTTTCTTGTCCCTAATCACCTGAGCACGAAATACAAACCACAATGATTTTAAGAAACTGACTTTTAAGATTTCATTTAACATGCCTGAGAGGATTTGAGGTAAGGATGCTCAGTGTAAAATACTAGTAAAAATTGTTTCCAAGATGTCAGCATCCCTTTAAATAGGCTGAGTCTGATCTTCTATAATTGCCATATAATCCTATACTTCTAATACGGGATGCACAGGTAACTAATCAGTTTTCTAATCTGGCTGTGAGCTAGAGATTTGGTGTCTTCATTCAAAGAGGATTGCAGGTAACAGATTAAAGATGAGACAGGGCTCCCTGGAGATGACACTATCCATGCACACTGCTCTCTTGGCGAACACAATTTGAGAAGCACAAAATATCCAGAGAAAAGGATGGGCTGGGAAGAGGAGCAGTTGCCTGAGTACGCAGATGCTAGGCTCTCCCAGAATGCATCTCCGAAGACAGAAAAAGTGGAGGATATTTGTTTTATGACATCCTTTCTTCCTCGTAATGTTTGACCAGCCTTAAATCATTCTCATAAGAAGTTTGCCCAAGTATCGCGCAGAACAGGCAGTGAGTGGGCTCAGGTGGATGCCACATCCCCATTTCCTGGAAGGATCGTTCAGCACACGCATCAGTGAACACTGCAAGGATTTTCATCCTCCAGTGCTGTCAGCCTGTGCCTTCTCATCACTTATGCATTTGGATCAGGTGTGGTAGGCAGGGAAGTCTCATCTTCCATGAAATCACTCATTTGGGTTACAAGGGGAATTCTCCATCTCCATCTCAGCCCTGTGCTGCTGCCTGAGCAGCTTCCACAGACCTGGAGAGGCTGGGGAGCCGCAGCAGTAACACAGAGCAGGTCCGCTGAATCAAACGTGTCTCTCCCCAGTTTATTACAAGCAAGGCGGCCTTCTGCATCCGATTTCCCCTGCCGAGTCACGGTGCCCTGTCTCTGCAGGTACAATTAATCACTATGGAGACTGTTGCAAAGTCACCAATTTGGGCTTAGTGTTTCAGCTGAGCACTAAGCAACAGGTGCTGGGCGGCTCTTTGGAAAGAGCTTTTTTTCCACAGTGCTGTGCAGTGCCTGAAGGCAAAGAGAGGTTTTTCCCTCCCACCTAACAGTAAGTGCGCCGGGTGCTTGGGTGGGATTTCCCCAAGCAGAAGAGTCCGTATGACGTGGATCAGGCCCCTGTCACTGGTGGAGGTGGTGGGAGTCAGGGTTCGTTCATCAGGAACAGCTGGATTCGGATTCGTTTGAAGGGTCTCCCGTTCTTCACGCTAAGGGAAGGTTTTTACCTCATGGAAAACTCTGCACTGTATGTAAAGCCTTGCAATGGCTCGCTCCGGGAGCCATCTCGAAAGGCAGCGAAATCAGTGGAAGCCGCAGGTGCGCAGGGTCCCAAAGTAGGTCTACGGGGGTGCGTGCAGGCAGACCTCTAGTTTCCGCGCCAGGGCTCCTGGTCGCGTCTGGACGAGAGGCCAGACAGCCACAATAGCCCAGGAACACAAAAGCTGCTGAGTGAAACTGCGCCTTTCAGCAGCTACGCCATGTCCTGGGGAGCAGCACCTCCTCCCTGGTCCTGGCACGCCGTCTGAAATGCGTAAACACAACCCAGGAAAAACCTGGGCTGGGGGTAGGGGAGGGAGCATATAGCTGTCATTTACAGAGGCGGTAAGCGTGTTACACACTCTAATCACAGCCCCAGGCCACCTGCAAGCCCAGCTACTCACGCAGAGGCTGGAGGACAAGCATCTCTCATCACTACCTATCGCTGCGGGCGTGAGCGGTGCAGCGGTCGGACGCTGCTCTGCCAAGCCCTGCACAAACACGTCTTGGAGCCGAGACTAGCACATACCTTAGACACGCGAGTCCTTTCCTGGTGCCTCGGCACAGGCAAACTGGGGGACTGCACTCAGCTGTAGGTAGTTTAAAGTGTCCTTCTGGAGAGCAGACCTAAATAGGTCATCTTTTCCATTTGGAGAAGAGAGCACAGCTTTGTGAAAAAAGAAAATTTGGAGCACCCATGGGATTTGCCAGATTAGAGACAAACTGCACTAAAGCACTGGCAGCTCCTTGCTGAATTCGCACAGACGGCTCTGCCCCATCCCTGCCCTCTCAGCAAGCCAGGATGACATCGGACCTGCAGCAGATGGGGAACAACAACCGTGGCTAACAACTGCACGGATTTAAGCACTGAATGCTCTGCGCATTTCAGCAGCCTTGGAGGAGGTGAATCTACAACCTGACAGGCACTCTGTGAACAGCAGTGATGAGTAACTGCATCCAGAGGCACCCCCGGACAGCAAGGCAAGCATTTTTTAACCAGGTGCTGCTGATGCAAAGCCATCAGCGCAGCTCCATGCAAAACTCCCGGCACAGCTGAAGGTTCACATCTCACCCAGTTGCCGGGAAAGGACACAGCGGTCACATCCAGATGCATCTGTGGATGAAATATTTAAATGAAATGCTGTGAAAGGGGCCCTTAGGGCATGGTAATATATTGACCTTGTAACGCACAAGACAACCCGCCCCATTCTGGGGCTCTGCTTTGCCCCAGTTCTGTTACTGTAGGCCCTGAATAATTGCCCCCCCTTCCCTTTCCCTGTGGTTTCCTGACAGGACAGACACACTGAAATACCTGTCCACAGTGCCACAGCGCACTTTTGGCTACGAGGTGTACTGAGTACCTCCCAAAGGAGATGCGGCAGAGCCCACCCTCTCCTGCTTGCATCCAGACGCACCTAAGCCCTTAGGGACACACGTGTCTACATCTGATTTAAAGCAGCTGCTCTGCAGCTGCTCTGCCAGGGCTAGGCCTGAGCTAGTCTCCAGCAGTCTTGCTGGGTGGGGACCCTCCCTTTCAGCTCCCTGTTTGCCCTTCAGATGTTGCACCAGCCCCCAAAACTGCAGTGGAGATACTCCAGCTGAACGGAGCACTGTGGAACAAGTACTGAAAGGTTTGCTGGTTCAGCAGAAAAACCCAAAACACAGCCGCTGCAAAGGATAAGGCATGCTTTTAAAAGCATCAGTTCCAGCTATTTTCCAGGCTCAGGAAGAGGAAAGGTTAGAACATTTCAGTTTTGGGAAAAGCACCAGACGCGTTCTCCTCTTATCTAAATCCGAGTTCTCAGACTTGGGCCGTATGTCACCGGTGTAGTGGTAGTCCCAGAAGACCACGGGGCTTTTGCCTTGTTGTATGTCCCTTGAAAATACAGAAGTTACGCACTCATCAAAACCGGCCTAACAGAGGTCTGGGGCAGCAAGAGCCACTGGTGAGGAAGGAATTGTCTTTCTTTAATGCTGCAATCAACAAAACCCCTGTGGTTTCCTCTATTTCTGTGCAGTTCCTACTCATTTTAAAAATGTTTATTTCCTGAGGTTGCACTGCTTCATTATGAAGAAAAAATAATTAAACTATAATTATTGAGCCCTATTTCGGCACATGAAATTCTCTTAGCTACAGGGCATCATCCAAGACACATTGTTTCGTCAGCTTTATATTCCCAAACACTTTCACTGCCCAAGCATCAATGTCTTTTCACCTGCGGCTTTGCACCCAGCCGTCTAGCCTAGCTGCAGCGTAGCCTCTGGCAGAGTCCTGAGGCTTCAGAAATTTTAATAGCAGATTAAAACCGTTCACATTCATGTGCGAGAGATTCAGGCCAGAAGTGTTGGTGGCCTGTCACAGTTCTCACCGCAAACTGACGGAGCGTGGCCCCATTCCTGGCAACTGCAATGACACCTTTGCACAAGCTTGCCATGTCCTTCTCCCACGCAGGAGAAACTGAGAGTCTCCTCCCTCTTGGGCTGTGGACATGAAAAGTTGAGGAGGTTTTGCTACGAAGGCTGAGGCAGACCCATTGCTGAAGCCAGCATGTGCAGATTGGTGCTCTTTCACATCTGAAATTTGTCTTCACGTTTGAACAAAGAAATAGCCTTTGATTTCTGTTTATGAGGCATCAGGAAAGGTCCCGCCTGGGAGCAGAGCACCTGAGGGTGCAGTTCTGCAGGACCTTGGACTGGTCATAGGGTCTGCCCTGGCCAGTCGGCTGACAGGCACCCCCACCCGTGTCCTCCTGTCCCCTCTCCGATGCAAGACAGTATGTGGGTTCACGGGAGCTGAAAACCAGCCCAGCAAATAAGTTAATTATTTTTTAGCAGGGTCACCTCCTGAAGTCGCTCCTTGTGAAGTGTCGGAAAACCTGCCCCAGGGTGGGAGAGGGCAGAAACAGGTCAGCAGAGCTGGAGGAGGGTGGTGGGCACGAGAAGAAAGGGATGGATGCTCCAGCCGCAGCCATGGTTTTGCGAGGGTCCAGCTGTGGGAGGGCTGTCCCTCATCTACTCTTTGTCTTCCCCTCTGCCTGCCTTCTGGTTTCATTTGTCTGAGTTAATAATTACTGTGTTGGCTCTCGGAGAAAGCAAAACATGGCCGTCTTTGCTGGGAGATGGTTTCTGCCATGCCGTTGCGGCACGTAACCACAAGCAGAGGCATGGAGTTTACCCATGAACACCAGTATGCAGCAGAGTACAGGCTAAAGATAGATTTCCCCACCTAACATACAAAATAAGCCCCAATGAAGGAGCTCTATCCTGCTCTGTGCTAACAAACCAAGCATCCAGCAGTACTTTCAGAGCCACAGATTTTATCCTGAGGTCGTTTGTGCTCAGCTGTAAATGAAATCTTTCCTCCTTCCCCTTCAGGATGCCTGTCTCTGAAGGAGGTGTCACTCATTAACTTTTCCTTCTGCATTTCCTGGGCTCCGTTTGCCTCCAGTTCCCCCGAGGCAGCACCAGTCTGCTCCACATCCCGCTTAAGCTCGGCCGAGCTGCTCGCACGCCCCGTGCACACCCCGGCCAGCCGCCACACACCACCCACTGCTCTCGGCATCAGCTGGCAGCAGCAGCACCTTCCCGCCAAGGTGACACCCTCCTTTGCGCGTCCCAAGTCACGCCGACCTCGGCGGCCAAAGTTGCTGCTGTGTTTTATTCCCATTAAACCTGCAAATCGCACTTGCTGAAGCGTATCGCACGTGCCACCTCGCTTGTGGGCTCAGGCCAGTGACTGGGAGGAGGAAACCCTCTACGGGTAAGGCACGAGGTGCACGGTGAGGGGGGGTGGTGGGGGTGTGTGTGGGGAAGGGGAAGCCCCATGCAGCTCTCATTAACTGCTCCACAGGAACAATGTGGTTTGGTGTCCTCTTCCCAAGGCCGAGCTGCAAGCCCAGGGCTGGGGGGGGGAAATTTTAAATACTGCCCCATGGAAGCTACCGAACAGCATGCAGGAAGCCTGCTTGCTCCGAGGACTATTTTAGCTGTGGCAAAGAGCAGGAGAGTCCCATCGGAGAGCTGCCGCTCTGGGCTCCTGCCGTCAGCCCGCCCCCCGAGCCGGGTCTCCTCCACCTTCCCCCCTGCCCTCAGCCGGTTCCCGAAGCCGGCACCTGAAGGACCCAGCCCAGAGGCCACCTTCTCCTGCAGCAACCGCCTGCTGAGCGGCAGGATGGAGGCTTCTTCTCTTTCCCTTCTCTCCTCTTCAAAGGTGCTTGACAAAACAGCTGTGCAGATGAAAATGCTGGCTGCAACACCCGCTGTGCTGTTGTTTTCATAAATAAAGGCTGGTTTTGTAACTTGCAATTTTGCCGTGCGCTTAAGTAACTAAATAAGAAGGCTTGCATTGTGTGTCGTTGTTAAGAAGGTAAGCCTTAAACCCGTCAGCAAAAAGCCTGAAGTTTTTATCAGTAGCCCTGGGGTTCAAAGTAAAATCTAATTAATCCATAAACCATCATAAATTAGTGGCCTCTGCAGGGACTGGAGAGTTAAGCACTGATTCAAGACATTTTCTGTTGGGATAGCTAACTCCTCCACTCAGAAGGCATGCTGTGAAAATGGACTTTTTCACCCCTCTAAAATTGTTTTGCACTAATGTTTTACTTAATTGATCTTTGGAAAGTGATAATCAATAAATGTGAGAGAACTTTTGCTGGGGGAGTTATGGCCAGGGCCCCAATTAAAATGTTAGGGCAGAAGATCTTCCCAGTTTTACAGACATCGTCTCTGGCGGGGCTTCTGCTCCGCATTACCTTTGAGAGCGCCTTCCCATTTCCCCGCTCTCAAACTGCGATTGTGGCCTTTTGCAGGATGAGCTCCAAGGCCTGCGGAAGCTGCTTGGAGGACTTCCCACTGATGGCACTGGGTGCTGGTGACACGCAGCAAGATCACGTCAGAAACTTGTGTCATCCTTCAAAACCTTCGGCAGCTCCATATCCCACCCCCAGCTTTCACTTAGCCATTACGGGGCGGGGGGTGGCTTTGCCACCTGCCCCCCAAATGCCTTGCTCCTGCAGTGCCAGGGTCTTCAGGGCAGGGTCTTTGGGGAATCCAGCTGCTAGAACAACCCAGCCTCTTCTCAAAAATCCACCCGCCGCCATTTTTCAAAGACTTACGGTCTGGTCCGATGTAGGTGGCTCTCATGGGGATGGGCAGACCACTTCCCAGCACAAAGGCCAGCCACAGGCGCTTTGAAGGCTTTCTGGGGACGGGTTTGTACTCAGAGAGCTGCTCAAAGACAGAAGCTGCAAGAACCTGTGAACCTGGCAATTGCAAATATGTATTCCCTCCTCTGCCCTCGATGCCCTGTTCTCAGAAGTGACAGAAACATTTTACCTGAATTAAACCAGTGTTTTTAAAACAAGATTTTAAAACAAGTTTAGCACCTCGCCCTTAATCAATAAACCTCTTCTGATTTCTTCTCTCTTTGGCTTTTCTGCCCTGGCATCAACAGGCAGACAGCAGAGATGCTCAGGTGAACTCCAAATCCTATTCTAGGCTCTATCCTGATGCCCTTTGTTTCTAACAACAGCTAATTGCCTGTACCTCAATAACAGAAAGCATCGTATTACAGGCTTCTTTTGATATTAAACATTGAAAAGACTCAAAATGATTTTGCCTCTCCTCCCCCTGCATACATCTGCAACCAATCTTTGTGGAAGACAATTACAGGCAATGCAAACAGGCCCCGGGAAAAGACAGGCCAATGTATGCGGCTTAGGAATCAATGCTCAAGCAGCTCCCTTGATGGAAAACCTGCTGCAAATAAGACGCTCACTTCTGAGGGAGCACGTTTTTCTCAATGAGAAGGGATGACATAAAGTTGAATCCTCTCCTGGTATTCCCCAACACTATTCCTGCTTAAGACTGCCTCGGATGCAAACAAGTCGCATAACCAGGACGCAGGGAGCTTGCTGGAAGACCGCAGGAGTCACACCTATCCATGAATTTGCCACATGGCTGTATTTCTGCATGAGTGATTCGTAGCTCTCAGTCCACAGAGGTATGATAACTTTTTAATAGGAAAAACAGGCCCCAGTGCTGTACCCAGCTGTTTGGTAATGCTCCGGGGAAGCTACGTGGAAGGGGAAACAAAAGAGAAAACTGACCATTTGTGACCAGCGAGTATTCAAAAAGCAGACGAGGCAGGCAGATCCAAACTACTGCACACAGCAATAACGTCCCTGAAATTTCTGCTCACTTCTTGATAAGCAAGGCCCTTAGGAGCTTGGGGTGCTTCAAACAGTAAAGTTTAAAGCTGAATTACCAATGAGCAAATAAAGGGGCAGCTTCCTCTTGGGTTGGAGGTTTTCCTCACACCAGCTGCGGAGGGGCAGTATCTGTGCCACCCTACAACTCCCTTACCACAAGCAGCAGCCCTAGACCCAGCAACACGCCACGAGTTTACTCACCAGCCTCACGCTCTGCCATTGACACACAGTCTGCCCGGCAGAAGTACAGCAAAGCTATACTGACCATTGAGACTTTCTTCCCCCTCCCTTCCCTTCTTCCATACATTAACCACAGCCACATTGCTGGCCTGGGCAGATTTGTGCTGGCTGTCTCTGGGGAGTCGCCGACAAACCATCTCATCGGTGCACTGGAGACGTCAAAGTCTCCTGCAAACCCGAGCCAACCTTCTTGCAGCTACGCACTAAGGGATTTTGTTGCAAAGATCAAGTGATGTCAAATGCAAAAGTACAAAAGTAACTGCTATTTACTTTTAGGATTTGTAAACCTCGATACTTGGGAATTTTAATATTTATCAGCCTATTTACAGGAGAAGTACAAAGACCAGCACCTTTAGCAAGAGATGCTGATTTGTGTTGTCTTGCTGAAGAAATTCGACACCATTTTTTCCAGGCAGAAGAGCCTGAACAAAATCACTTTTATCACTATGGATCCTGAACTGCTGTCCAGTGATCAGTTAGTTTGCAAAACCCTTTTTAAGTGCTCCACAGCTGCTCCATCGACTCCCTTGGGTTCAGCACGTAAACAGCACCTCAGAAAGGCCCTATAAAGCCATGGTGCTTCCATCTTGCATCCAAAGCTCAGCAGTGCTCTTTTCCCCAAACGTGCAACCTGAAGTGTAAGGTGTATTTTCAGATCTGCCAAACAGGTTCATTATGGGCTCAGTGCCAAGCCTATTGCAAACACCGGAAAAAGACCCCTGCTGATTTTGGAGGTCTATGGATCAGTTGTTCGAGGAAACACATTTGTACAAAGGTAGGAGGAAGAAACAGTACTTACAAGAACTGTGGGATCAACTCAACAAAAATGCTCCAACTGAAGCTGCAAGGCTGATCGCCAGTTTGCATGGGTATGCTAAGCTCAGCAAAGGTAGGACTGGTCCCCCTACAATTTGAGGAGATTAACTCCAGAGGTGCAGAAAGCTGATCAGCAAATGCTTTTGTTTATATTGGGGTGACTTCCTATGGCTATCTAAAGCCTGGGTTCTCATCTGAACCGGCCGACCCTATTCCCTCCCTCGTATCTGGATACAGCTATGCGTTGCTGAGGAGCGATTCACTCCCATTGTTCTGGACCTCTGTTTTAAGGTGGGAAGAACTGGAGATACCTATCAGCCTCCACTGGTGACAAACAGAGCTTGAATAATGACCACAAACTAGATGTACAACTTGCAGAGGGCTAATATCAAGCAAGGGAATTCCACCTTGTGCCTTTCAGCTCACTCAGGGTTTATAGGCAAGTCAGCAGCCACACTCAAAGTGATGGTCTTTGATGGGTGAAGGTAAAGGTGCTGGTAATCCTTGTCACCTCAGCATTTTACTGGTTGTTTTTGTACTTAGATTATCCTTGCTACAGAGTGACCTGGCAAACAAAGTCAGCAGTCCATGGCAATCTTGTTCAAAAAGTACATATATTTAATAATGATAACAAATACAATTTTTTTCCCCTGGAATTTCCACTACTGTATTTCAGTAAGTCCCTTCTATGGTCACTGCAGTTTGACTGTACGTAGCTACTGTCTAAGCTGGATACATGGTTATGTTTTAGCAGTGTAGTACTCATATAGTCTCTATAAATATAATAAAAGATTTAACATTTCTGTTTTCATTCTGATTCTTACACATATTTACTGGGTTTTCACAAAAAAATACATGTCTCTTTCCTGCCTCCCCCAACCTTTTATTGGGTTCCAAATAAACCTGAGTTTGTAATTCAAGTCAGTATCTGCCATCTGTTCAGGTATGCAAGTCTGATGCACGCAAAAGACGGGACTTCAGTGGGCCCTGCTCACTAGCTTTGCAGTGCAAACATCTTCTTAGCATGAAGAAAAAGAAAATGCTTTGATGTTTGTAAATGAGAGGAAGAGCTAAAATGGACCCCTGGGATGCACAGGTGCCGTGTACAAACAGAACATGACATTTTTCAATCCGAAAATGAGTAAAATTATTTCAGGGCTGTCTTTCTTACCATACTGGGATTTTTACAAATATTATTTAGCAGGTATCTTAACTACCCCAGAGGCGGGTGTCCTCACTACACTGAAGAGTACAAGACACATGTGGACTCCCCCGTACCAAACGGATGGGCAGCTTCAGTGCCAAGGTGAAGGTCCCATCTGCAGGGATGAGACGGGCGCTCTGGGCATTTGCGCTCTGCTCATTTTGTCAGCAAGCATTCAGATATTGAACAGTCCAGTTATCTGTTCTGTTAGTATCTGGATTAATGTCCAATTTTTTTCTAGCAGATTTTGGTGTAAGGCCTGAGCTAAGCTGAGGATCGGGAACGTGTGCTCAGCTATGCATTCAGCTGGGGACCTTCTCCCCTGCCTCTGCGGGCCCTCCTCCCCCAGTCCCAGTGTCTCTCTCTCGGCACTGGAAGGAAAGCTTCTCTAACAGGGGTAACTCTCAGCATTTGCACAGACACCAAACCAATGGGGTCACAAAACTGTTTGCAAAAATATTAGATGAAAATAGGCTTGGATTCCTACCGAAGGTCTCGAGGCAAAATCCCCGTCTTCCAACAACAACTCCAAGAAGAAGACGATGCCCCTGCTGCCTGGGTTTCGACATTAAGTGGGTGGGCAGCAGTGGGGCATACGCAGGCCAGGGCTGCCTGCTTGGGAACCAGACTGGAACAAGCTTTGCTGAGATGTCCTGTACACACAAACACATACGCAAGCGAGGTACAGACGAAAGAAAAGAGTAGTCTTTGGCTAAACCTTCTAGTTTATAGGAAATGGTTTGAAGACAGAAACAGAATCAAAAAACGTTGCCAACCTCTCAGATGTATCATTTACTTAGAAAAACAAGATCAGTATGCAGAACATGGTGCCTTTTAAGAGAGTTAATCTTCATCGCTCATAACAATACCGAATTTTTGGTAACCACTGCATTACCAATCTTGCAGTATAAAACGGCATTGGTACAGGTTCCCGTGTCCTTTATTAGTCTTTTTAGTTCACTGCAGTCTCTCAGAAAAGCTGTTTGGTGTGTCCAATTCTGCCTTGCTGTAACAGGGGCTAACGCAGTCCTGCGCATAGGCGTGCCATGGAACTAGTATGGCTGCAAAAATCGGAGGTGACTGGAT
Source organism: Sagittarius serpentarius (assembly GCA_034782735.1). Lineage (NCBI taxonomy): Eukaryota > Metazoa > Chordata > Aves > Accipitriformes > Sagittariidae > Sagittarius > Sagittarius serpentarius. Next base: position 2,671,984 of record JAVKLA010000058.1, on the reverse strand, counting down.
TGTTTAAACACGGCATGCTGCAATCCGGATTACTGTTTGAAGCATCCGCTTGCAGACCTATCATATGAAAGGAACAGGCCTCTAATGCAGTGAATTGCCACATGATGAAATTTGTTTTTAAATACTCATGTTTCTTCTGAGTGGTATCATTAAATCATCATTTTCTTTCGGAAAAAAATGATTCCGTTATTAGCTACTTTATGTAATTAACAGTAAAATCTGCTTTGACTTCCACTGCTTCCACTTCTGAATGTTTAGCTCACTCGTGTCTTTATTCAAGCTTCTACCAACTTCCTCTTCTCAGCAGCGCTTGTTAGCAAGTTGACTTTGGACGTAGTACCTTGAGTTTTTCCACTTGTCCAGCCATGTGAACAATGCCTGTAGCAGTACCATGTACCGTGTGGCACAGGCAGATGGAGCACGGACAGTCTTCCCACAGATCCTGGATGGGACCGGCATTCATGGCACCACGCAGATTACCGTGATGAATCAAACCGTTAAGGTTTGCTGTTCTTCCAACCAACCTTACTGCAGTACTAGATGACAGCAGTGAAAATACATATTCACACAGCTCTTTCGAGACATGTTTTACTGTACAGTTAGATGGCAAACGCTAGTATTTAACAGCACAAGCAGAGCCCTTTTCTTTCAACTTCAATATGTAGGACAATGCCTTCCTTACAAGCAGACCTCTGATCTTCTGTGTTGGACCACTGTGGTGTATTACGTAGTGACAGTAACATGCCTGTGGCTTTCCCTTCTTGTTAAAAGTGAAAAAGGTTAGGTCCCAGAGAACAGCAGTGCAAATCCCAGGATGTCAGACTAACACTGGCCGCTGACAGCATCTGCTGCATTGAAGGAAATCTGCGTGGGGCTCATCTGCTGCAGCTGAGGCATCCTCGCTTCCAGCGGCTTGTCGCTCGCCGACTGCATTGTCTGGTTCCTCTTCCGCAGCATCTGTCCGATCCCCATCATGGGGAATCTGCCTCTGCTTTTAACGCAGTTGGGGCTGCCCAAGGGGTTGTTGGAAACCAGCTGAGTAGGGGACACCGCTTCTTCCTTTGCCGGATATGCTTTTTCTTCATACGTGAAAGAGACTTGGGTGGGGTGGATGGGGGACGTACTCCCTGGCTGAAAAAGCGGGGACAGCGTCCTTTCACTTGAGCTTTTGTAAGGGAAATTCATTGGCGAGCCTAAAATCCTGTACTGATGAGAGGGGGAAACCTGGTCTATTTGGTCCTCTCTGTCAACTGACTCGAAGGAGTGCACAATATTCAGGATGAGGGGAGAGTCCTTTGCCCGGCCCCCGATCCGGGCTGGCTCCTGCTGCGGAGACTCCTGCCTCTTGAGGAGCCGAGGGGTTCGGGGGGGCGGCTGCTGGACTTCGAGGTACTCCAGGGAGCTGGAAGTGACGCAGCCTGTCTTGGTTGCCAGGGGTTCATGGAAAGGGCTTACCGTGCTGCTGGAGTCTGCAAAGCAATCAGAAGAGGAACCAGAAGAGCAGATTGTATTTAATAGCACTGCCTTCTCTGCCTTACGGCAGACAGCGTCCGACATCACCTTTAACAAATTTTAGAAAAGCGTGACAAAATGCACTAGCTAAAATAAATGGTCTTAGGGACATACTCAGAACCTAACTCCCGGATTCTCATTCGATGCTTATGTTGTTGTTTCATATGTAATTTATCTGCCACTTTCCTCAAAGGCAGGAAGAGTGCTTAAACAGAGTAAGACAAGGACATGAAATGGAAAACCACAGATGTCTTCAGCTGTTTGTATTAATTATATCCTCTAAGGCCACGTCTGGGCAATCTCACGTTTCTCTTTTCTTAGCACAACTTTGCATGGTTTTAACAGGGTCTGCGTACTGTATTCGCTGACATACCTAGAGACACAGGGGACAACAGTGAGTTAATCCCTAATGTCTTTACTTGCATTTTGGAACAAAATTTGTTCTTGGTTTCACACATGTAACCGGCCAGATTCAGGCCATTACAGTTGGAACAGATTTGCTGCATCGGCTTCAGTGAGAATCTTCCCCCAGCAAGGACTGAAAATAAATGGAACAATCTTTGTAGGATTTGGCCCAGTAAAACAAAACAGCTCGTGGAGAAGATCTGCTTGGTTTCTACAGGATGCTGGCACGCACTTATGCCAAGCTAGTCGCAAGAAAACACGCTTTGCTGCCTTTATGGAAAGCTATCCAAGGAGCCTGCTTTGTTAGGTTCCCCCTAATTGAAGGAATAGCGGACTGGCAGTTAATCACTGTCCATGAGTTCCCTCGGTCTCAAACCATCTAAAAGGGATATAAAATAATTTATGTCTGCCAGCCCTCAAGTCACAGCCACAAATCTCACATGTATTTCTTTTGAAAGGGATGGTCTTGGCAGGGGTTGAGACCTGAATGGATGTACGGGATGAAATCACTCACATTGAGAGTTGCTTGGGAAAAGCAGATCAGGTTTAATCTGACCAGTTCTTTCCAAAACTGGTCAAAATTATTTGACCACTTCATTTAAGAAGTGTGAAAACATGGTTTCCATAAGCAGGGAAATGCTTTAGCTGAGATCTGAATGATTTTCAGGTTTGAGTTCAAAAAAGCAGGGAGAAACCTAAAGAGGAAAAAAAAATGAACTAGGTTTACTTCCTCCTGTACCTCCCTCCCAAAAGGAATGACAAATTCTGAACAAAATGAGCATTTTAAAATGTTTTTACATTTTTCACAAAAAGCATGTCCCATTTCTGACCAGCTCCTCGGACTACTGCTACCTCGCAGCAGAGCTGCCTGGGCTACCAGACAAATACCATTTTGACATTTTCTTAGGTAGAAAACATCAAATGATAAATTATCAAGTCACAAGAAAGAGCATAAAACCACCATAAGCCACCACTCTAAATAACCCCCTGACACCACAGTAAACATTTTGCATCACCGTATTTCCCCTCACTGCTCTGTAGTGATCTCCCCTCATTTAGTTCCTTCATTTAACAGCTGGCTACATCACCTTCCTGCTCCTCAATGTCTCCCGTCCACGCGTGCGCTACCAACACCCCATTTTCCCTGCTGACTCCTCTTTTCCTCCACTCCTTTCCTCTGCCTCCTTTTGCGAGCAGCTCTCACCCATTCCTCCCAGGCTGCCTCCTACCTTGCGTGATTAATGCTCTACTCTCCTCTGGCTGTCTCGTCTTTTCCTTTCCCTGCTGATGCTTCTCCCTCTCCTTTTGCTGCCTGAAATTTGCTGGCGTTGGCAGTCCCACCTGCGTTTCCTCTCGGCTGCCTATTTCCCCTGCCTCCACCATCAGCTGCTGCCCGCTGCTTCTCCCAGGGATGCCACCATTACTGGCACTCTCCTTAGGGTCAGGGATTTCTTCCTGTGCTGCCCCTTAGTCCCCTCTTAGCAATCCGCATTCACCAGTAGGAAGAAGCTTGCCTACCGGTTTTGGTTTGTCTGTGATCTGGGGTGGGTGTTGATGCTTTCAAAGCACCAGTGTGAAGTGCAGATGATTTTGTATAAGTATGTATAAATAGGGAAAGAAAAATTTTTTTTACAGCACTGTGGGAATTCTGTCCAATAAAAAGAGAAGTAAAAGTGAGGATTCATGACTGCTGAACATCGTCATGGTTTCCTTAGGACATTTCCTTCAATGTTTGACTACGTTATCCAGTCCTCTTTCACATACCACCTCCAGAGCAGACAGCGAATGCAAGCCCACGACTATTTACTAACAAACACAAAACACACCAGACGCTCTCATCAATACCATGCGTGCCCACGCTTGCACGTGCGCACAGGGACACACCGCTGGTATTTCTCCCACTGACCTTTCTCCGGACCTCCAGCCTTGGTGACTTTCCGGTCCTTCAGCAGAGCCTTGGTGTTCTGTATCTGTGAGATAAGACAGGAAGAAGGCTGTCTATATGAAACTGGACTTTTCTCAGTTTTCTTTGGGAGCTGACGGTGAAGAATCTCCCCTTTCTTTTCTTGTTCTTTGAGTTTTTTGTCCTTTAAGTTGTAAAACAAACAAGAACAATTTGGTTTACTTAAGGGAAGTTTAAATGACCCCCAAACTTATAAGCACACCACTTACCGAAGCCAAATTAAAACCTATACATTTACATGGAACTTATCCTGGCTACTCAAAATAACTAAATCTTCCATGTCTCATTTTCCTCTGATCTGTCTGACATGATTTCACAGCTCCCATCTGCTCTGACACTCATGCAGTGTGAAAGTTGGTTTTGGAAAATTAAAGGCAAAGGAAAACTTTCTCTTCAGAGGCCATTTGTCCTAGGAGATCTCACTGGAGCAAGTAGATTCAGGTTCATGATCCTTCATACCTGAAAATTGCCTCCCCATTTAAACAATGAAAAAAGGTCTTTGATTTCTCTTTGTTGCACTTCCTCTAACATTTGAAAAGGTGAGCTGCAAAGCTTTAAAGAAGTTTAAACTCTTTGAATCATTTATCTTCTGTCCAAACAAGATTCGGAGGAATACAGCCCTTGCTTTTACAGCATCTCTACAACTGCACAAGACATGGAGGGGGAGAAAATTACCGACCCAACCCTTCACTGAACCCTAACTCCTTTTCGTGACGGGAAAGGCAGCTGAAGGTAGGACTGCAAGTGCATACATCCTAAAAGATAGGTTCGATCTCGTCTGAAAACAGAACCTGGGAATGGGATCTGAAGAGGAATTCAATTTTCAAAGCACTGTTTTACAGCGAAAATTCACTGTATCTTTTTTCAACATGAATCACTAGATTCTGCAAGCTGCGTAACACTCTACCTGCCAGTGATTTCAGGGGGAGCCAAAAGTCTTATTTAATTTCTAAAAATCAGGCATCAGATTTGTGGCCCACATTTTGCTGTCCCTCAAAGACTTCAAGAATCTCTCACTTTTCTAGAACAAATCTGTGTGGTCTGGTTTTAGATGTCAATCTCTACGAAGCGGGGCTTTTGTTTTGGTTGCTTTGGGGTTGTTTCTTTAGAGGGACATCTATGTCACGTTCTTTGTGTGGCTGTAATTCTCATTTAAGCAACTTGTTTCATTGTGTCTTATTGAAAAGTCACTGTAACTATAAGTCTTTTTTAAAAATGCAGGAAAGTTCCTTCACCCAGTTATGTGCTGAGGCCTGTGTTTCGTCTGATAATTATGCACTGCCAAAGAGCTGGCTCTCTTGATGATTTTCTATCAAAAGTTCATTGACATAAAGTCTATTGAAACCTTCAAATGCAAATTAACGTGCATCCATGTGAGAGAGGGAAAGAAAGATGCAGAAGACAACTTGGGTTCTCTTGGGCCACTGCACAGCTCTGGAAACATTAAAACATTGAACAGGAAAATAACCAGACTGCACTTGTTATGACCATTCCCAGCTCAGACAAGAGTCCAGCCCCCCAAATAGAGGGTGTGTCTGGACACTGCTGGGCTCATTAACCTTCGGAAGGAAGAGCTTCAGTGAATCATGAACTAGGGTTTTTAGTTTTATTACAAAAGTGGTTAGGTGACTTGGGAGAGCGAGAACCAGAGACACTCTCTGAGCTCCTCACCGTCTTCACCTCAGTCACCCTTCGTGCACACGTTTTTTTGTCCCCAGCCTTCTCTCCAGCCGCCCCTTACCCCCTCCAATTTCCTTCCCTTTAGCTAGCTAAAGGCTTATCCTTCCACAGAAACAAACCAATGCATTACGAAGCCGTCATCGCTTCGCTTGCCTGATAATTCTTCGTCCACCTGATGTCTTTCCCCTTGCCTTTAGAGGCTGTAAACACCTCCATCACCGAGCATTTATTCCTCCCTGCCTGTGCTGTGCTTGGAACAACGCAACGTCTGATCGGTCCCAGGCACTATCTTGGTGTCCACAGTCACTACCGATGACGATGAAGTAATAGCAACAACAGCGACAATAATAATAACACTGTGTGAATAACACCCTGCGACAACAGAGTCAGTGGGAGCTGTACAGTTAATTTTGAGCCCACCACACTATTTTTCCTCTCAAGGCTCTGAAACTCTGCTGACAAGTTCAGCAGAGAGTGGGCTCTTCTGACTATCTTTTTTTAAAGGTACTTGTGAGGATGAGACCAAGTGGTGACTATATTAAGCCGAAAGGAGCCAATCAAGATTGTTAGTGGCTTTCTGCTGTTTTGGATAAGGTGAGGAAAGAATTTGCATGTTGGTTGCTGCAGCATCTGTCAGAATGCAGGATGTTTCAAAGCTGCAATATTTTTAGCCAAACCGCAGCTCCTCACCTGCCAAGTGCCCCTGACTTTGCCTTCATGCTGCTGTTACGTTTTCTAAGCAGCAGTAATACAGTCATACTGTACAATTAAAAGCACCCACGAAGAAGAAAATTCACATATCCTGTGTGTTAGCAATTAATTAGTTTACCTTGGATAAATGTTGCAAATAGTCTTATAAGTATTTTTAAAACTTACTAGCATTGTTTCTCTTAGACGATGGTTGTGAGAGGGGAAATGACCAAAATCTTAAACTCCCAAGGTGCCACATACTATTATATTTTAAAAGGAAAGGAAGATTTCCTTCAGGGGAGTTATAAAAGTTCGCTCTTCACTGTACCATGCACAGCCACGTAATGGCATGCTGTCGCATAATGCCGGAGTTGTACCGGTATGTTATACTTGAATAGGTTTGGCATTACATCATCCTCTGCTATTTCCTGTCCTGACCTCGACCCCGAAAACCTACTCTTAGTCCCAGCAATGGATCTGAAAGGAAGATAAAGGGTATTTGCCTTGGCCATGTCTGAAAAGGTGATCGGACAATGACGCATGTTCCTAAAAGCTGCAAATTCCCCAGGTCTGAGCCCACTAGCTACCCTGTGGGAGGCAGGTATCGCCAGCACTGTTCCCCTAGGTTTGCTGGAGGGACGGCCGCTCGTCACCTGAGGCTTCTCCAAGAAAAAGAGAGAGATGGAGAGAGACAGACTGCTGCCTCATTCCTCCCTGTGCTGCCCGTCTGCCCTGAGCACCAAAATGAAATCAGCCTGGTTACTCAGCACCGACAGCAACTCTCAGCACCCTCAGCCCTGGCGCGCTGATCCCACCACCCCAGGCTCGGGAACCTAATGGAGAAGAGGGGCTGGGCATGAACACTGCCGGTGTGCCCTGCTGCCTGGCAGGCAGCCCCCCCTCGCCCCCCCGCTCCAGCCACAGTCCTTATTTCACATTGCTGGAGTGAGGTGGAAGAAACTCAGTCGGCTGCTGAAACTGAAGCTGACCAGCTCTCCTCTCCCTGCGATTCCCATGGCAACACACAGCTACGCTCTCTGTGCAGTGTCTGCCTCGGGACCAGTGCCTCCCAGTTCCCCTCTGGAAATGGGGGATGATAAGGGGACTCTTACCTGCAGCTCATGAACTTGGCTAAGGTTACGAAGCCTGTATCCCTGACTCCCGGTGGTAACGACTGATCCCAGTGGCACAAGTTAGACACTACCAGGGCTATGTTCCCGTCCACGTGAAGGCATTTTAGGAGAGCTGTCTACCAGTTACAAATGGCAGTACCATCCCAGGGTCTGTATTCACCCATGTGTGCTGCTGTAACTGTCCTGGTCCAGTACGGGTAACGCAATCCCCTTGTGTAAATACAGCTAAAGCGGTATAAACCATGCTTTATACTCAGTGATGCCCGTGCAGAAAGAGAATATACTGTATTATTATCATGGTGTCTGCACTGTGATTGCATCAAGGTAACTATTTCAAGAAAGAAATGACACCCCTTCATCCTCTAAATAGCTCCACTGGGACTAACTCCAAGTGCCAGAGAAGCTTTGGAGGGAGCCTTTATCCCTAAGCATGCCTACAAACCAAACCGGGGTCATACACTGGCACTACCGTTAGTTTTCAATTAACCTTACGGAAGTCAAACACCAGTTCCCCTCCAGGGGCGCGGGGATTTCAGGACCACCAAACCAGACCACGCATTTCTCTCTCGGCTACGTGCAGGTGCACGGGCAGGCCTTGCTGCAGACTCCCCTGCAGAGGGTGGGTACACAGAGGCCGTAAGCTAATGCCCGGATGGCAGCAGAGCACGCCCGTGGCTCTCTGTCACTGCACAGAGAAGTGACATCAGCAGCTGGAAGAAGCTGGCCCGGAGAGCGTCAGGATGCACCATGCGACATCTGCAGCGCTCACCTCCAGGTACCTGCCTGTGTTTCCAGGGGAAGGCTGCCCTGCAACAGCTTGAAGTAAGCTGTCAAAGAGCACTTTGAAAGATTATATTCATTGAGTCTACCCACTGCTGATACATTTTAAGTAAGGTGGGTTTTGGTTTATGTAAGAAAAGAATGATAAGTACTTTGCCCTGATATTTCCATCTGGCTTGCAGTTCAGCTCGTCTTGCAAGCAGTCTTTAAAATAAACAAAACCAGCCACGGTACAAAACTGCCCCTGCAATTAGATCATAAATCCGGAGCTGAAGAGCAGCTTTTGAAACAGGCAGACTCTTCAAGAATACTGCTCTTTGTGTTGGTAGGCAAGACTTGCACAGCTCATATTACTCTTACAATTTTAGTGCTTAGCAAAAAATCAGCCAGGTAATTAAAATCCAGCTATGCGAAGACTCCTATTATCTCATATGTATTCTTTTAATACAAACTACCTTCTCTATTTGCAGGCAAAAAGCCGGGAGACTGACAGAGCAAAGGGTAACGCGGTTATATGGGTTTTTTTGGCCAAGGGAAGTCCCTCACGATGCAGATGCTCAAAACTCCTGAGGAGAGTTCTGTGCTAATACGGTTTCATTGTTTCTGGTAGTCAAGCCAGGGTTGGCCCAGGACACCAGGAATGCCGGGTGACCAGGGAGGGTCAGCCTGGCTGTCACTCAGCTCTCTGCTCTACAACACCAAGGTCTTGAGACTCAAGACTTCTTACAACACCAGCAACTTGCACCCCAGAATGAAACTTTGGAGGCCCCTGAAGAAGTTTGCATTATTTTGCTAAACAGAGCATTTAGAACTTTTATTTTCTTCATAAAAGCTGAAAGTCGCCTTTACACTTCCACCCTAGGGGGTTGCTATTTGTTCCTTTGAAAAGAAACTGAGGGAACTATTTGTCCTGCACAGGCAAGACCACAAGTCCTTTTTTTCTCCGCAGGTCCAGAAACCCATTGCCTTAATCACATTCACCAGGAATCCTCAAATTCAGTCTGCTTTCAAAGTACCTTAACGAGCTTTACTGAGCTTTACCTCATAGGAGTCTTTATTCGCCTTGTATTTTTCTATCTGGTATAGTTGGTTCTTGTGACAAATATTGTCCTGGCCTTCAGACTTCTGTGGAGAGAGAAAAACAGAAAAGTAAAGTATGTAAGATAATTAGAGAAAACTAACATTCAGTTGCTGCTTAACGGACCATATCTACTCTTGGCATCCAGGGGAGGTGCATCAACTTACACAGATGGTGAATTTGGTCCATTACATTTTAAAAATCATTGATGGCATCATCATTAAAACAAGCTTGCTAAAAGAACTCAGAAAAGGAAAAAACTAAGAAGCTGTTGTCAGATTGGAAGGCCAGTGGGGATAATTTCTCCAAGAGGCAAGCACATTAAGAAGAAAACTCCATACAACCCACCCTCCTGCCTGTGCAGTCACGTAGGAGCCTACAGACCCTCGACTAGTTAAGACTCCTCGCCAGACCACAGGCAGCTGAGCGGAGAGGGAGCGTTGTGCGCTGTGCCCAGCAAATACCACGCAAAACGTGGCCTGAGAGCTCTGCTCCCCAGGATGTACAAGGAAGGATGACATGTGGCAGCAGACTTCTCCCCTAGAGAAAGCTGCTGTGCAAACCCATCAGCAGTGTTTCTGACCCCCAAGCCATACTCAGGGGCCAGGAAGGGCAGGAGGAGATTAGGAGACTTTATATTCATGTTATTTCTCATGTAAAACTTTCTTCTAAGTTTTCACTTAAAAACTAAATAAAATCTTAATAGCTCTTAAGATTCCTCTCTATTTCCCAAATCAAATTACATTGTGTTATTGATATTTCAAGCGGCAGAATTATCTCAACATACAGACACAGTACACCACAAGTCACAAGTACGGCTCTGCATGGCAACAGTTTGCTTTCTATAGGGTAACTGCCCAGCCGGAGGGGATCTCCTATGGAAACAGGGACTTGTGAGACATAAAGCCTATCAGCAATGATCTCGGCAACCTGGGGAATTCTTATCGGAAATAACGTTACTAGTTTGCAGGGAATACTTCCCCTTCGTGGTTAGTGTTACAAAATTAGAAAAAAAAAACCTCCCGTAAAGCCTTGAGGTCAAATGCCAGCAAGCTGGGAAACTTTTAGCACTTTTTTTACCCCCCTCACCCTCTCATCCAAAGAACTGGAATCAAGCAGTACTTACCCTAAGGCTTGCCAAGTAGCGCTCCAGCTTCTTATTAAGTAGAAAGTAGATGGCAAGCGTGTGACTTGCCCTGTTTGAGAGCACAGTGTTGATGACATCGCTGTTCTTGTAGCCGAGCTTCTCGGTCATATGGAGCAGCACGCTTTGGCTGAGGTCCTCAAGGTGAATCCTGCACAGAGAGAGAGGCAGAGCACGCCGTTCGTACCGTCCTCCAGCAACAGAGTCTTGCCAGCCACGGGGGACGTGGTGGAGCATAAAGAAGAGGTCTGAGAGGCTCCGTAAAATTGGAGTGATTAGCTCTCTCCTCCCGTGAGCAGGCATGAAAAGGGCATACTATTCAGGAACCACGGGCACCGCGGGAAGTCGTGATAGCTGAACAAACAGCAGTCTCCCGCTGTGTCCTACCCTGATGTGAAATGGCACTGTGATGTGAGGACGTCACCGATTCTTACCCTACATCTGCCCAGTGAAGACTGTCAAGATCATCCGGCTGGTTTTGAAGGAAAAGAGGTAAAATCCAACGCAGGTAGCTACATCTGGCTTTCTGAAATGACCCTTTCCTTGTAATCAAACACCATTGCATTCAGCTTCACCCCTTACCTGTTGCACAATACTCATGCACTAAGTAGCTAGGGAATTTCATGCCACAGAGAGGGGACGTACAGGGAGGGTTATTAGAGCAGCTCTCAAAATAGTAAAACTGCTGCTATACTCATGTCAGTTAAAAGCACAATTACAAGACATGTTTATGTATGTGCTCTTCTATAAAGTCCATAACAGACTCAGCCAAGGCGAGAAATGGAGTACAGCAGCCTTGTGGAAATGGCAAAGCATCTTCTCAGTCTAAGTTAAAACCAGATTTTCCAAAGAGCTCTGCTCCTATTTAGACCTCTAAATGCGCTGGCCGGCTTCCCAGATGTACCCGTCAACTCCCATCCATCTCCAAAGAAATGCTGGGTTTCATTTGGTTTTTAAAGGATATTCCTTGCTCCTAATATCAAGGCTAATATCTGGCTAAACAACTTAGGGGAGCTAAGGTTGTGGGCTTTTTTACAACCTGCCTTCCCCCTTCAAAAGGACCATTCTCCACCTTTCCCACTCCTGCCCTGCTGTCACCCTGTCCTGTGCACCTGCGATGCGAGGAATGCCCGGACAGCAGCCTGGGTCTGATGTAGAGGACTTTGACAAGATGTAAAACACAGTCTGGAAAATCTCAAATAACTCTTTTCCTTTATTTGGTGTGCTTACTAACATTCGTTCTGCAGCTAAGGAATGCTTGGGGTCGTTTTTTTTTTTAAGTTCAAAGGCAAAACTTATCTTGGCCTTTGCATGTCAAAGCATCTGGACAGCAAAAGAAATTCAAGCAATTGCTACTTGAAGCAAAATGGGAAATTTTTGCTTGCCTTCAGGGAATTTCTTTAATAAAAGCAAGCTTATAAAAAGCCTGGGAGAATATTCTCCTGAAAATGCAGTTTCTGCTGTTCTTCCGCCTTACCTCCATGCTCTCCCTTTTCCTACCATGTTCCTGTCTTGGGAACAATGGGTGTTACCCCCCAAATGGTGGAAGAGCACTGCAAGAACATAACACAGCCTCTTGCTTGTGTTGATTAAAAGACAAAATGATTCTTTGCAAATTCAGTAGTGAATTTTTCAGAACTATTTTGACACATCTTACCCACATCTGCACACTAACAAAAACCTGGGAAAAGCTCTGTCGAAGCTGACTCTAACGGTAGTTTCTGAGGCAAGCTCAAAAGGAGACAGGCCATGTCTTTAAATATTGCAAACTTTATAGAGTATTTTCCCTATAAGGCTCCCGTATGACAAAGTCTAGGTGAGTCAAGCTTGGGGCATCAACTAATTAAACTAATTAAAAGAAATATTATCCAAAAAATGAAGTGAAAGAAAGAATCTGTATGGCTTTTATCCTTTCTAGCTTCACATAAAATCTGGGTTCCACTTTTCTTTTGTTTTCAGACCAAATGATGAGAAAAGCAGTGCAATGAAAAAGAAAGAAAGAAAGAAACAACCTTTTTTTTTCAATAGAAAAGCATTGCATTCTACATTGATGTTCCCTTTAAAAGTGCTTATAATAGGAAAGGATTATTATAATCACCATATTCACATATACGCATGAGCAAACATATGCCCCCTCTATAGTTCAGCACCGCATTTTCTTCTGTTCTTCCATTCGATTCGCTTCCCTTTAGGAGGGAATGATTAATGGGCACTCCATAAATAAAGAGCGCTGCACAGCTATTCTATCTAATAGAGGCCAGCTCCTTCTGTAAGTCACCTACCTAACTGCACCAATGAGCAAACTCTAGAAGGGACGCTTCCACCACAACCTGACTAAAGCCTGACAACTGCAAGCTAGGAATTAAAAAACAGAGGCATGAAAATGTACCTACAAATGCAAAAGAATTGTGAGAGCACGTTCAAGCCCTATGTCTGTATTTTTCCTCTTTTCTGCAGATAAGACACACACAGCAAGAGAATTAAATTACCCATACAGCTCTCAGTTACACTTACATTCACTTAACAGATGCCACATTTAGTAGATTGATTAGACTTATTATGACAGTGATTTCATTAGCTTAACGACTCATTCAGTTTACACTTGTTTTCCCTTTCTTTACCATACAATGTTCATATGTACCATACTTCAGTACAGTCCAATGCACCATAGGAACTCAGTTTTCCTTTTGTTGGACAGCATACTACGCAAACTAACTCAGCTGCCCTTAAATTTGGGGCAGTAATGTCGAGATACTGGGTCTGCCTGTTCTCATTCTTATTCCTTGCGAAACAATTGTTCGTAGGGGCCATCTTTATATTCCGTCCACGTAGGTCTGGGGATTGCAGGCAGCTGGCCTCACATTTGCCCTCCCCATTTCAGTGGATGGCTCTAGTGATACCTCCAGGCATGCAAGCTGCTCAACGTCCACCCAACCGTATTTTGAGAGCAGGAGACCTGTTACTCTCCTCAGGTCAAAGAAAGGCATAGTCACAGTGATTCTCTGCGATGCAGTACCCGAAAGTTAAGACACTACCTCTGGAAGGGAAATGCTTGCTGCTAAATTAGGGCACCTCTGTTCCCTGTCATTGCAGAGGGAGAAGGGAGGTGACTCAGGTAGGAGCCCGGACCGTGCGGGCTGCAACCTGTAAACCAGCCAACAGCAACGTCAGAGGGAAAGGTCTCCAAAAATTCCTAAAGGCTGTCCCGAGATTCCAGGCTCAAACTAATTCCCTGTGCCCGGGTCTCAGCATGATGAAGCAGTGGCAGTGCTCGTCACCTGCTTCAGCAGTAAGAGAGGGGCACTGCAGGTGCCCCTCAGCCCCGCAGGGGTTGGACCCACATCTCGGAAACGTAGCCCGTTCACCTGGCTGGGGGTGGAGCAGAGGGGACAACGGGTGGGAGGCACTCTTACCAGCAAAGCTGTGACCTGGGCTGAATGCTGAAGGCTGGCCGTGTGTATGGCTTGAGCACGCCTATGGGACCGAGTCCTTCAGGGCACTGACACAAAGAGATAGCCTGGCTGGTGGACACCAAATCGTTTTTGGGTGGAGGACAGAGGTTCAGGCGTTCAGACAAAAGTAAGTCATCACGCCCCTAGGCATATGCTACATCTGGCAACTGAGTAAACTGTAGGGGGGAAGTTAGGATCTCCACTTAGGGACTCTCCTCTTAGCAAGTTAGTACAACTTTTGGGGCACTATCAAATTTTACGCACCAAAATTAGGCTTTAAGTTGCTGTCTTTGCCTCGGTGTTAACTTAGGATCTTGGCCTGCAAGTTAGTAACTCCTACAGTGAATGAGACACAGCTGGAGGGCTTTGATACAGGAAGGAGGTTTTATCTGGTCAAATATAGACATATATTTCTAAGTGAGTTGCCTGAGGCTCCATTTACAGTCACTGGAGAGGAACTCGGATCTCCTGGGCACAAAGTCATCCTATTGCAGAATCAAAAAGAAGTGAGATGAATCATTCTGTATATTGCCCTTATTTCTCTCCATTGACTGTAACAAGAGCCCAGGCTGGCTGGCTCGTGTCAACTCTACACTGCAGATGTTTAAAGTCAAGCAAGATTTGGTTAGAACCAAAGTGGACCACAAGTATCTTTTTCTTTTTCCCTAGAGTGATGTTTGACTGGCCATGAGATTTGTTCTCTGTTTGCATTTAGTCATGCATTTAGCACTGCACAGGTATTTAAGATCAACAACTAACAAAGCCAGATCGTTTAACTCTGACCCTTCTCACCACGGTTTGCGTATTTATTTAATCCAGAGAACCTCACATATGTATCACAAATAGGCACAGCCTCTACTGGAAAAGCAGCTTGGCTTTTACTGACAAACAAGAAGATCAGAACTACCTGTCACACATACCCATTCCGAGGTCTGAAGCCAATTAATCATATGATCTGCACCCCAGACCACCCTGTAAATAATGCATCGTATGCCAGCTTCTAATTCAAGCTATTGTTTTTGACCATTTCAAGCCACACATATTCAATGGCCAATGGCCAACCCTAACAACTTTTAGGATGGAGTCCCAAAAGCAATCCCAGAAAATGCACTGGGATGCTGTCACACGAATGGAACTGAAACACCAGAGTTATTCATGTTTTAACATATATAATGTATACACACCCTGGCAGGCTTTCTCCCCTCCTTCACACAGTACCTGTTTGGATATGTGACATTAGGTGGTGCTCTTCCAGGGTAATTCTCATTAAGCCATCGATTTGCAAGTGCCTGCTGGATGTTTGGTCTCTTTGCAGGATCTGGCTCTAGTAGAGATCGTAGAAAGTTTATGGCCGCTGTGAAGAAATCAAGAAAAAAAAAAAAGCTATGTCATCTGCTTTATGACTTAACACAGTAGTTGAGTTACTACAGGTGTGTAGCCTGACCAAGAGTATACTAAAAAAGGAACATTTTCCGTACGGTATGCTCTAATGTCCTTGAGAAAAAGGAAAAACTGATAAGGCATTAGTAAGTAAAATAAACAATGATTTATAGAGTCATAAAGGAGAGGAGAAAAAGTGCCTTTTGTTTCAAAGCCTGTTTGAAGTTTCTGAGCAGGTCAGCCAAAACTTAATTTTTGTATGAGGACAAGAGGCTTGAGTAAGGTCAGAGGCAAGTCACTCAATCTGTGTTTAAAGTAGAAGGAGATGGACGGGGGGTGAGTGGAGAGGAGGGGAGGGATGCAGAGCTGGGAGGGAAGACATGGGAGAATTGGTCTCCCTTTGACATTATAAGGACAAATTCTCTCCTGGCTTCCATCCAACCTACAATCAGTTGTAGGAGGTTTTAGCCAAATTAAAAGAGTACAGTAAAATTAATGGGCTTCGTTCTGTTTTCAGATACTGAACTTTCAATTTTCAGTGACATTCAATCACCCCTCGGGATTTTCTTGCAAAAACTCTCAAAAGTACTTCTCTGATGTTTTTAAGTCATGTGCTTCTTATATGGTTAGGAGCAATGAAATCAAGTGATTTGTTTAAAGACTCACAAGAAGAGCCTACCTGAGCTGAAAATAAACTGTTTTAACTAGGTCTGATCTTTATTCCTCAAGTTATCAAGGCTAGATTCAGTTTATCTGCTACAAGATAGTGAAGAGTTAACTATGTCCTCTACAATTCCCTGCACGAAAGATACAGAAACCTAATTCTGAGAAAACCAAGACCAGAATAATTTTGGAGAGGAGATACAGTCAAGTGAGATGATGCCAAATGAGTCCTGATAGAAGTCAAAGGCAAGCAAGAGGGAGAAGTGATGGCTGTGGCGGTTTTCTCCAGGTTAGATGGACAGGACCTTGAAGGCTTCTTTCCACCTTCTTCCACAGCAAAGCTGCAGTTTCCCTCCTATGCTCTCCTGAGCATGTCATGTCTACTTGTCTCCTTACTAGCGTAGACGCCCTGGGCAGTGGCAGCGCAGGACCACTATGGCACGGGATGGTGTCCTCCGGGATGTGCCTTCTGATAAGCTGCAGTACAGCCTCGCCAACACAGCTACTTCAGCTTAGCACAGGCAAACCTTGTGTTACAAAGCAGATCAAATGGCACGCACTAATGCCTCAACGCTAGATAAATGTGAAATTATGAGCCAGTCTTCCCATTTGGGTTTACAGGCGTTTGGTCTCACTGCCACAGCATGCTCGCTCGGCACTGTGCCATCCCCTACCCTAAAGCAGAGCAGCCACGACGTGTCTTCTCCACCAGCAATACAGCAAAACCCTCGTGAATCCCTGTTCCCACGTGCAATTTAAGGAGAGTAATATGCCTGCTGGTGAGGCCACGATGTCCTCACCTAAAAAAGGCATAAACGTTAACCTAGGCACAGCACCTCTGCCCCTCACAGGTTCTCCTCTATGAGACTGCCGCCCTCCCCCGTGTTTGCCTGGCTGTCCTCCCGAGCATTTTTGTCTCCCCCAGCCCACCCACATCATCCCTCACCCGCAGTACAGGACAGGACAGCTGGGCTGATGTGCCAGGGCAGGGCAGCGGACAAGGAAGGGAGGGTTTCTCCTCAAAAAAATCCGGGTTAGACCCAAGAGGTGCCAACTCCTAACAACCTGGGTAACCTTGGTGTTCAACATCCTGCAAAAATCAGGTATCAGCTGGAGGGGGCCCCGGGAGGCTTTCCGTTTCAATGCCAGCCTACCATCAAGAAGCTTATATGTGGAAGAGAGAGAGAGTTATGATTACGTATTTACCGGTTCAGCTAGGCATCGGCTGTTTTTTCTAAGCTCTCTCTTCACAAATTGCTGATTTATGAGAGATACTTTACTTAAATCTCTCCCAATATTTTTGTTATTTTCCTACAACAGCAATATTGCAGAAGTAGCAGGAAAAGCCTACAAACAAGTTCATAAACCTGCTGGAAGCTGATGCTACAGCTGCTCTTTGCATGCCCTGAGTGACCCCCGCCGCCTCTCGGGCACGGAACTCCCCATTATGGCAAACAACAAACCCCTTGTTCTTCCATTTCATCTCCTCTCTCTCCAGTACTTCCATCATCTCCGTGTTAGAAGCCACATGCATCCCATGGGTTCAGAGCAAAATAAATAACTCCTCCCCAAAGCAACACCCTCCCTCTCCATCATCACCATGCTCGGTCCCCAAATCAGCTAATGTCTCCTTAAAAATCTTACTTTTTTTCCCCCTTGGCAAAAGGCAGACTAATTAAACGAAACTTGTGGAGCACCACAGAGATCAACAGATCCAGACCAGGAGAAACTAATTTTGGAGAGAAAATCCCCCCTGGGAGGCTCCCTGGCCAGCCAGACCTGGGCGACATGGAAGAGATGAGTAACAGCACCTTGGCTGACTTGAGCTGTCATATGCTATGAGGGGGAGAGAAGCCTTTTCCAGCTAGCCGCACGGCTGTGGGACAGCAAAATTAGTCCTCCGGGGAGCAAACACGAAGCTGCCCAACTGATTTTTTGACCCACTGCATATGAAGCCATTTTTCCTGCTGCACCAAGAAGGCTGGCGAACAAAGGGCACTGGGAACCACCCTGCCAGGGACTGATTACGTGAGGCCTCGTTTACGACGAGCTCGGGGACAGCACTATTCTGATGAGCCAGTGACATGCACTCAGTGGAATTTTGTTCCCATGGTGTAATTTTGGGGCAAACTTTGCTCTTTTGACAAATGAGAGACCAGCATCATGAGAAACTACATTTCTCTCTTAACTTCCTTGAATGTACCAAGCTCAGTGATAACCAGAAACAGAGCGCGCTTCAGGTGGGGGTAACAAGACCTCTGCCGTCTTCATGTCCTTGTCATGAATGAGACCAACTTAGTGCCTTGTTCACACTGTGAGGGTGTGCCTGGTTATAATTAGGTATACAGGTATTGCTTACAAAACTGGCCGGAGAAAATGCAATGAGGTCATTTCACAAGTCACGAGTGAGTGCCACCTGATAAAATCCTTCCTCCAAACTACAGACACAGATAGATGATGGCTTTTCTTCTCATCTCTACTTTGTTTTTCCCTTCCAGAAGGAAGATGATGAGCATACAGAAGTGGTAAATTGAGGAAAAAAGGAATGTGCACAAGTTGAATAACAACTTCCGCAGCAACTGAACTCTGGTCACCTAAAATCAATAATCAGATAGCTGTGTTGTTTAAGAAGCTTAATGAAAAACAGTTTCCTAAATGGGAAAATCAAACACTAACTCCACATTTTCCCTGTTGCTACACAGTTGCTTTGGGTGCTCATGGTCACCCAACATTTTAACTAACACAAATAAAATACACTCTTGCTTAGTGATAAGACTGGCTACTTTTACAATGGGACTGTGTGTTCAGTAACTGTGAAATTAAATATTGAAAGACAACATACTGAACAAGCAAAACAGACTCCTGCAAAAGATCTCTACTCTATATATGAATTTACAGAAAAAGAAAACCTGATTAAAGAAAAACCATAAACCTAAGAAGTTAACAAACACAACAATTTGCAGAGCAGAGGAGCGGAGTTTCTACCTACTGACCCAAAGCCTAACCATGGCAAGAACAAATGCCACCTGAAATCACAGGTTGCCATGTCAGTGAACGCACAAGGCCACGGACTTAGATCAAGAACTGATGCGTACCTTTGTTCACAGGCAGTAAAGGTTAACACGTTTAAATCTGTTCTATTAATTTGCCATCATGTCTGAAAGTTCAAGCTGCTATAGTTCTCACACGATAAAGAGAATACCATTTTCACTGGAGACCATAGTGTCAGCAAGCTACAAATGCTAGAGAGATGCGTTTGTGAGAAAATTTGATCTCCATTATAAAAGGGTAGGATGAATGAAACAGTAAAATGAAACATGTCAAAAGTAATGTTGTCTGTTTTGATACCCAAGGTCTGGTCTTCTACAGGCCTTTCGTGGGTGATTCAGCCTTTAATACATGAGTTGTCCCAGTGAATTCAGTGAAATCTCCCACTTAAAGACAACTGAAAGAAAACAATGATTAGGGAAACAGTCCATTGGTTCAAAGATACTACACAGCCATCATATAACTGCTCTCTATTGGTGAAAGCCTCACTCTGGGAGGTAAGTTTGGTAAATTTTTTGCCAAACTTGGAAAATGTTTACAATGACATGCAAGACCCTGAATTCAAGAGTAAATTTGCAATTGATGTAGGATTTGGCATCTAGATCAGTACAGCACGAAGCAGTCAGTATAATCTTTCTTCTAATTTACTCAGTGGGGCTTTAGAGCATGTGCTAGAACATTAAAATAGCCATTTTGTGCAACTGAACCCTAACAGGAAGTCTCCAGAATGGAAATACCAAAATGTTTAATTGTGTCAAATAGATGGCAAGACTTGCAGCATCCCATTACAAGCTCACTTGTAAACCTACCACTTTATAACATGCCAGCAGCATGAACTGCTGGCAGGAAAAGTGTACTTCATACAGATGCTGACTGAACAAGAACAACATACTCTGCTTGATCCATGGATAAACTGTGAGAAAACCCTTAACTACCTACTTCTGTATGCAGGTAAATCTGTACTTGGAGAATTCACCTTGCGACACAATTTCCAAGGGCTTTTTCTTATACCCCGTAACAATGGTTGCCATCCTTCGTGTACTGAGTGAAAAAGTACGCTCTGTTACCCTTTTTCTATTTGCAATCTTTTAATTTTATTGCATGTCCCTTGTAAACAAGCCGCCAGATAAGGAGAACAGAAGCTCTCCATGAACAACAAGTTTAGCATACAAAAATAAAACCCAGCTACAAAACAGAGTTTGTTCCAAATGCTGACAACGGTCTTGCTATAAGCTGAAAAATGATTCTGTTGCCTAGTGACATGGCTTTGAAGCAGGAATTAATATTTCTAATACTAATACATCAACAATTTTGCATTTTGTGAACATACAAAGATTATCACAGGTCACTGTCCCAAAATAACCTCCTGTGTGCATGTCATTATTCCATAATAAATGTGAAGATGTCATTCAAGGTAGCTTATCACTCAACCCTAGTCATAATGCCCCGGAATCTGTTATTCCAAAAGAATGTGTTCCTGCATCTATACCCTACGCTACAATCCTCTGAATGTTCAAAACTGACCCAACTAGTCTACAAAAGCAATTTCACAGAATTTCAGGTGTTTGTTCTTCTCTGGTATTCAGCTCAACTTGGCACTTCTCCAGCTTACATACAGAAGTCAAAGCAAAAGGAATTATACTACAGCAACTCCCGCAGACCTTTTGGAGGCTAAAATGAAAAAAAAAGAGTATTTTTCACAATTAGCATGCCATGTCAGTAGCACGACTCACAATGCAGAATTCAACGCAATGGTTCTGACCAGCTGGATCTGAACAGGTCCCAGCACACCCCCTTGGTTACCTGTAGAGAGCTGGGTGGGAAAAGGGTTCATTTCTTTGTCCACCATTTTCTGGTATAAAGCTCTCAAGCTGAATGGCTCCACAGTAAAAGGTAACGTTCCAGTCAACATCGCGTACATGTTCACCCCACTAAAACAAAACATAGAGAAAAAGAAACCAAAATGATCAGGAACAAGGAAAAACTTAGGCTTTGGTTTTAGTGACTATACTTCATCTTTAATGTCTGACAGCTATTAAAAAAGACCCCCCCAAAGCTCTCTCTTCTGTTGCACACAATGATTTGGGCAGGAATTCCCAGAGGTTTGCTCATGGAGGGTCACACAATGTGTAGGACATAAAGGCTGGCAGTCACAGAACCGAGCCCAGCTCTTAGGCAACTCCTCGGCTAAATGCCACACCACACCACACAATTAAGTCTCTCCTCAGGCTGCATAAACATGATGCTTTTGGAGGCCTTGTCCTGGTGCTGCCCTGGGTGTGGAATGACTGCCTGCACGGATGGGGACATCGCAGGTCCTGGGTCAGCGCCCAAAGGAGACCTCCATGGCCTCTGGAACAGCCCAAAGGTCAGGTGTGAACAATTACATTTTTCAGAGCAGAAAACTTACTGCTTGTTTATGCCCAGCAAAGTCAGCGATGAAAAGTGGGTTGGGCACTCTTGTTCTTTTTCCTCTTAAAAGGGCTTTAAATTCAATTTGAGTGGAATTCCTCCCTTTCGGGAATTTGTTTCCCCAGTCTGCTGAACACATGTATGCGGAGAGAGAGAAACTAAACCGGTGTGCTATCACGAACTGTGATCACAGACACCATTTGTTTAGCTATGAAGAAGGGCAGGAGTTAACCATATTTTCTTTTCTTTTTTATTAAAAAAAAAAGAGCAGGACACTAACACTGGAGAAGTTTAAGTGGTTTACAAGAATGACTGTGCTCTGTTTGCCCGCGTTTCTCAGGGCTCGTACTCTCAACCTTGATGTGGATGGCTGGCCCACTGCTGGAGTGAGAAATTCAGTAGCCATACAATGATTTAGCTGCGGGTCTCCTTGGAGGACAGACTGCAAATTAGGCTTCAGCAGGGGAAGCTCTAAACAGCCTTGAGGAGCAACAGGGTACCCACCGTATCAAACTGAGAGATTAATTTGGCCCACGTCCTCCTCTCATATATAAACTATGGCCAATCTTTCTTAGCACTAGTAGTACTTATATTGTACTTCACATTTTCCAAGCGTTCCAAATACTTCATCTTGGGAATTGTCATAATTGTGTTATTTAACTGAAATTTACTCAGATGTTATTATCCCCACTTGGTGAGGGAAAAATCTATTGATACTAAAGCAAAAGCTAAAACTCAACTGACTTCAGCGAATTCCTCTCCAGGACTGACAAGGATAACTGACACCATGTCCATGACCAACAGGAGGGTAGTGGGATTTGCACACTCAAACAGTACTGCAGACAAATTCACTGACTCCAAAACATCTTTCTGGTTTCCTCTACCTCTGGCACCGGGGACTTCTGTCTGTTCTTTTGCCTGAACACTAGTAAGCTCATGAAGGTTCACAAGTTTTCTGGCCATTTTTATTCCCCCTTTAACGACCTTGCTTTCAAAGGGATGACCTGACTCGATTTCACATTTCTTGTTGGACTTGACTATGGATAGTGCACGGAGCCCATGTGAATGCTTGAGGATCCTTTGGGAAAAATGAAAAAAGCCGTTGGTCCTCTTGTGCCAGAGCCATGTCTTCTACTATGTCCGAATGTCACTAATCAACCGTTGTGCTTTACTGCAATCTTTCCATGCTATATGTTCTAGCGATCTATATACAGGTACATAAAGATCTATTTCAAAACAAGATATCTGCGCAATTTAGTTCACAGAGTCATACTAATTAAACAGATTTTCTTGCTCAGAGTAGCCAAATACATGAATAACGTTTCTCATTTGAGCAATGGGAAATGATGACATTAATAACAATTATAAACTAGAGAAGTAACTCACATGGACCAAACGTCTATTTTGGGCCCGTATTTTTTCCTTGCCAGAAGTTCAGGGGCTGCATATGCTGGGCTCCCACACTGGGTGCTGAATGGATCAGAATAACCCAAGATGCCTGCACAGTTGCTCAATCCAAAGTCTGTGAAAGGCAGAGAGACAGAGTTATGAAAGAGACAGATACAGTAAAACCATGCTAGAACACAAGGAAAAAAAAAGCACATTTTTTTCCAAAAGCTAAGCAATGAACTGCCTAAGAAAAAAATCATTCATGTGCAGAATTTTATATAATTTGTTTCTCCAAGGTGCTAAATAACCAGAGATTTCCACAAACAATAAAAAAGTCTTAGAACATGCACAATTATCAATTTCATACACAAAGCAGCTACATTTCATTGGGAACTGGATGGCAACAACCGGAGTTGAGCTTGTCCCAGGCACTATGTGATGTCCATGGGGCACAAAGCCAGCTCGGGCTGTCGTGGATTCCATACTGCTGCAGCACGTTACACAGAGGCCAAGTTTAAGCGGGACTTCAACGTTTTCCTTTAAATCGTGTAAATGAGACATCAGATTTAAGGCAGGGGGGGTTGCTTTCTGGGACTACTGTCGCGATGCACAAACGCACAGGGCTGCAGAGTCAGCATTTCAGCTCTGAAATAACCCAGGGAGATCTTGGAGCAAGAAGAGGAATGCGTTGATTTGGCTCTCCCCTCCCCAACTCCTGCCTTGAATTATTGTATTTGTGGCCCCTGGGTGTATCTGATGCTCTTTTGCTGGCAATAATACGGGACTGGCAAAGGCTGGCACCATGAGCTGATCAAAAACAAGCGGCAGCCTCTCTGCACCGAAGGAGGCTGCAGTCTCCCAAGTGCTCTCAGCCAACCGAAGCCCAGGCTGGCGCCGAGAAGGGTGTTCCTGCAATCGCCCTTGTCTGCTCCAGTGTTGGTATGGCTGCAGGCTGAGCTGGGTTTAAGAAAGGGTCTTAAAAATTGAACTACTAATCAAGGAAAGAAAGACAGACAGAGTCACACCAGCGGCCGAAGCGGCTGGGGGCAATGTGCAAGCCCACGCTGTCTAGTGGTAGCCCATGCTTGGCTTGGGAGAAAGCAATTATGAAACCACAGCCTGACAGACAAGATGGGAAGGTGAGGAGAGGTTGCAGGGGGTCTTGAAAGCAAAGTCAAACAACTTGACATGATAAAGGGAAGAAGCAAGACAAGCTCACAAGGAGGAGGATAATGGGCAAAGCTGACGGGCTGGGAGAACAGCCTTTGGTGCAGGACAACATATCCAGGAGTAGCGGATCTAGGGAGGTCACAGGCAAAGATGTTTGCATTTATTAATAACTTGTTACTGATGACAGCTGCAACAACAAAAATACTGCTATTAAGAACACCAACATCTGTTTTGTTACTTTCCTTTTTTATCTAGTCTTCTTAAAAATTCCCAGAATGCATGTGTGTTTAAAACGAAAACTGTCTTATACATAAAACGAGGCAGGCAGGAGAAGCAGACCGCTGAATCCTCTTCTTATAGACTTGTGTCTTGCATCCATGTGTCTTGTAAAACAGTGTATTTCTGGGTGTGTGTCGTGGTTTAACCCCAGCCAGCAACACAGCACCACGCAGCCGCTCACTCGCTCCCCCCCCACCCAGTGGGA
>JAVKLA010000058.1:2614409-2647501 GCA_034782735.1 Sagittarius serpentarius | reverse complement strand
TGAACTGAAAACACAGCGCTGTACCAGCTGCTAGGAAGACAATTAACTCTATCCCAGCCGAAACCAGGACAGTGTGCTACCCACCTGCCTGGATGGGCTAAAAGCATCACATCTTCCAGGCCAAATATAGCAGGCAACTGTTGAGCCCATGCAATACTCTCTTCTCCAGAGTCATTACTTTGGGTCTCTCTCCCTTATCTGCCTACTTATTTGCATAAGACTTGAAGTAATGGCCCGTCCTTTAGCTTTTACGCCACATTAAATTTGGCTGAGATCAGACAGGAGTTCCTCAAGGTATTAAAAGCGCCCTGACAGGATGGTCACAAAAGACTTGTTCCCTTACAAAACCAGGCGAAAAAATAATAATGCTTACAAAAAAATGCAATTATAAAGATGACTATGTAAGCCGGAGTGCCCAAATGACTACACAGGGCTTTCCACTCAACTGGCTGCGTCTCTGAGAGTGAGACAAGCACAAAAGAGACAAGAATCACCATATTTAACATCCAAAGAGGCTCAGAGGGGTTTTGCTGGAGAACACTGTCAAAACTGAAGGGAAGGTCAAGACAATTTCCTTGCCTCTGATGGAAAACAACTGTCTCTGGACACTGCTTAATCATCTCTGCTAGATGTATATTATCCCTGGGGCTTATACAAATACTTCTGAGGATCTATTTACTTAATTAATGTATTTATTAGCTATGGCCCAAGATGAGTTATGTCAACTGTAAAATACTTTTTAAAACTCCTAGAAATAATATCCCCACACAGTATTATTCATGGTCTTTACCCTACTGTGTCATACCACCTCAAAATTACTTGACTAATATAACGTTTTACAATCAAAATATATAAGGGCTATATTCTGTGATGGTGTAAATCAGCATCCTTTTATCATTATCAATGGAGGTATATTCTAGCAGAGGTTTTAATTATCTTATTTGCTTAAGCTATGAACATCTTATTCACTTTTTTCAGCTCATTCATTTAATCTAGGCATGTATACTCTTATTTTCTAGTGCCTGTTAAAATGCAGAATGCGCACAAACACATGCATATTGGGGACAGGGATTTTATCGCAAAAGAAATGGGAATATTGTTATTAACACTGTGGCAGAACATTGTGATCGCAGTGTCATTTTTACTAAGGATGCATTGCTGATCTTGATAAGAATGGCACTACCAGCAGCATCGGTAATTTCACTGCCATTCCTGCCTGTCTTGGGCTTCTTTTCAATAAGCTGAGCTAATTACAGAATTCAGATCAAAGGCCGCACTTGGTTTTCCAAAGTAAATATTATGACATGGAAACTCCACCACCCCCACTGTTCGTACTATCGAAGTATCGCATTACAGTACTACTCTTTAACGCCTCCAGGAAATCAACATTAAGCTATGGATATATGGCTATCTCTGAAGCTGTGACAGTTGGAAATAACAGAAGCCTTAGCACAAAGCTCGTGGACAAGTTTGACCAGCAGATCTCCAGAGCTCAGCAGAGCTACGTATCGGCAGGGTCCTTTTGCTGCCACGGGTCCTCGAGCAGGACACCAGGGACTTCGCATGGCCTGCGAGGGGCTTTTCAAAGCGTCTTCATCAGACACCTACCACCATGGGCTCACAGATGAAGAGAAGTGAATTATTTCCAGCGTTTCCAATCCTGACGTTCTTAGATTTGAGACTTAACAGACAGCTATGAATAAGTCCACTTAACACAGCAAAGGGAATTTTTCTAATACTACTATCTAAGAACATATTATAAACCACCTTAGCACATACCTAAAAAGAGTAACAAAAGCAAGGTGTCATTAAGCAGCTGGGTGATGAAAGGGACTCGAGGGATTCAGTTCTCGCTGAAATGCATGAACAAGCAGGGACTTTCAATGCCACTTCCTGGTACATTTTTAATCTTCATTTCACCTTTTCTTTTTCCTTTACGGTGGGTTTTCTTCATTTCACAGTTATTACAAGAGCAACATTTTTTTATTAGGTACTAGTCTGTTTCTGGCTGCACAAGACACGGAGACCAAGCTCCCACCCCAAAGCAGTTAACATGAGCTGGTTCTGTAGCCTAGAATCTTTTCTCCCAAGCACGAAAAGCAGCACATAATTCCTCAAAACACGCTCTTTGCTATTGAAGAGCCTTCCTGGGCACGACTATGTGATGACGCAACTGATCCATCACATTTCTAGAAAGACAGACTACATAAAATATTGTAGTAAGCGCTGAATGTGCTGAGTGAGGGAACAGGCAGGGAGGAGGAAGAGGAGTAAATTATCTGGTCTATTCCACCAGCCACAGACGGGTGCTGGAAAATCTTCCTTGTCCTGAGAAACCATGGTGGCAACAGAAAGCTGCACGACAGCTCAAGCACTACTTCTGCTACCAGCTGGAAAAGAGGTGTTGGTGAGGAGAGGTTGCCCAGGGACCCGAGGCCGGTTTCTGCAGCCCCCGCTCCAGCTTTCCCCGCAAGCGCAGCAGACAGAGCATGAAGAACCGAGGCACTGCTGCTTCAAGGTGAACAACCAGGGATCACCAGCGTCACTAGCGAGATACGGCATGCGCTGCCTGTGATATTAAATCTGTTTTTACTTACAGCAGAATTATTACTACTAAAGCAACCGTTATTTTTCTGTAACATACGCAGTTGGATGGTGGGATTTAATTGCTTTGTTTTAAAATACACACTGCTGTGTACAATCTGCTTTGCTTAAAACATCAGGCTGCAGACCTGAGGACAATTTATTTCGGCGCTAGCGAGGCTACGGAAGATCGAACTGTCTCTTTTCTCTATTCCTCCCACACCACCCACTGCGAGGAGACCCTTCTGTGCAACCGTAGCAAATGAAACTGCAGGAACAGTTCTGAAGTCATTTTTTGGCATGTGAGTTCTAATTGTACACATATCCTCTGATTAGGTCTGGGTTTGGATGTCAAGTTCACATACTGTTGTGTAATCAAACACCCAATAACGGGAAAGTCATGGAAATTCTTTAAATCTATCAGATGTTCATATAGCACTATTGCACACCATCTGGTCTCACTTATATGCTAAATCAAGATAATGGGTGGTATCCATCATTACTGATGAATGATTCATGGTAACATATCGGTATCCTCTTGACCCGTAGCTGAGGTAATGCAGAGTTCTCTTTTGCTATTATTTTCCCAGAGCTGGTTGATCCGCTACAGAGCGATGACTAAAAGTCAGGGTAGTATTTCCAAAGACTGAATTCCCTAAGTAAATTTTGAATATTTCAGATTTCATTAAGCATCGTCCTCTTGTTTGTTTGGAGATACATGTGCTTTATACGTTACAGTGAGTGTCCATTTGACCTGAATGTTAAGTGGTTTTCATCACTTTTCAGATCATGAAACCTTTTAAAGAAAGAAAGTCAGTCGAGTTTTTAAGTCTGCAACCACAGACACTGCTGTTGGCAAAAGTGTAGGCATGGAGATAAATATAAACAGATGTTCGGGGTTTATTTTATGAAGGGAATATTTTCTTTTCAATGCCCACATTAACATTAATAGGAGTTACGCAAAGGCAGTGAGAGACTATACCCACTGATGATTAATCTAAAATGTCTGCACAACTTGAATGAATCAAGCGCTGTGTACAACTGATACCCAAATACAATCAAGACTCTACCGCTGATCTTTTTTATTTTTTAACAGCCCTCTAAACCAATTTCGTATTGGGTGCTGGAAGCCAATTTAACAAATATAAATATAGGACCAAATTTTACCAGCTGCTAAAAATGTGTGCAACTCCCACTGACTTCAGCAGAAGCATATGCATATGGGGGCAGAATCCAATCCTTAGTAAATATGAAATTATCAAGATAATAAGATAAATTACTTCTGTGGTGTCAATTCTTTAATTCTTTACAAAGTTCCCGATTTGAATATGAAAGCTGTTGGTTAAAAGATGTAGGATTATTCCCATACCCAGTTAAAGCTGAATTATTTGGAACATTTTTTTCACAAGATGCTGTCAGGAACAGCTTGATTGCTAACTATACTCTCTCAGCTCCTCTCTGCAGCAACATTAGCAGTTGTCACATGGAGGATTATGAAGTCTCCAAAACTCTCTTTATAAAACTACCGATTTTAATTACTGGAATTGCCAAACTGGTTTCATACCAATAAGCTTGATATTGTTGTCTTCATCTAGCAACAGGTTTTCTATCTTCAAGTCTCTGAAAGAAATAAAATATTCTGAGTGAGCCTCCAAAATAATGAAGCAGCTTCCCATCACTCTCATCAGTGTATTTACAAGATTCATATATAATAACAAGTATAATGAAAGCAGCACACACAGTTCCACATTCAAAGCAGAAAGCCCCATGCATTGTCTCCTCTCCAAAATTACTAGTGCTTTCACACAGTTTCTCACCTACTCTTCAGGCACAAAATGACTTTATAAACATTTGTCAGTACAGTCTGTAATTAATCAGGTTCTTCAAATTTCTCACATACTTAAAAGTCTGCAGAAATCTTATACACTGGAAACATTTCAAATATACGGTTTTGGAACTGGAGGTCACTTTCTCATTACTCTTCACAACCAAAGGCTCTTCACTGGCCACAGCTGAGGGATAAGCCATCTTCTGCAGAGATCTGAGGAGTCAAACGCCTGTCCTCTGCTATTGTCTACAGAGGAGACCAGAATCAGCCTTCCCCTGGGGATGAAGCATCCAAACTCCTTATAGAGGTGGTCAGCATTGGTACTCCCATATGCTAGAGGTGAAAACTGAGGCTGAGGGATTGAAATGACTTGCCCAATACCATCCAGAAGGCCAGTAACAAAGCCAAGAGAAGAAGCCACACAGGTTGTCTGAGTGCCACGTTAGCGCTTTCTCCACCATGCCACCCTGCCGGACCCCACCGAGCCACTGCACAGATCAGGGCCTGGACCAGTTTTGGGAGAGAGAGGATGAAATGAAAGAGATCCCCTTCTACAAGACGACTGACCCTTCTTCCGATATGTACGTCAGCACATTGAGCTCTTTACACATGCCCTTTCACCACTCAAGAACGTGGTTGTGCTTTCCTAAGCCAATTTCTACGTAAGGAAAATATCCCAGAGATCACACACACAAAAACACCCCAAAACCCCAAACTGGAATGACTAATCATTAAGTATAATATGAAGAAATCATTTAGGTTGCTACACAACTTGTCCATGACTTCTAGCAGTTTGTTGTCTCTTTATCATAAGAATTTTTCCCCCATCCAGACATGAAATATTTCTAACAATCAGCACGCCAGGATATCAATAGCTCAGACAGGCAGTGATGCTTCTCCCAGCACGCTTCGGAAGAATCTGGATAATAAAGCCATCAGCTGTAATTATGGGAAGTCAGTGACATCTATGGTATTTTGCCTTTGTAAGGCAAAGGGAGTAATGAAGGATGCCTCTATTACAGATGAAGATATAAGGCTTAATAAAATAAGACAACTAAACCAACCAAACCAAACAAAGTACTTCCACAAGAAAGGATCTGGGAAAGAAAGAAAAATAGCTGTGACCAACTCCAAGCCTTTTTTAAAACATCCCTCTCCATTTCATTTTATGCCCATGCTGTGTGTCAAATAAACCTGAGGCAGAGGAGTACTTGCAGGTAGGATGCCACTCACTTCATCAATATGACCACAAGGATCTTCTCCAAACAGATGTTTCTGCTCCCCAGTGAGCATTTCTTGCAGATTTTCCTTGCTTCACGTGTGAAAAGAAACACAGGAAATACTATATAAATCTACTGAAGGAGAGTATTTTGCAGATTTCAGGTATTTAGGGGCAATATCCAGGCTTTCCTAAAGCGTCCAGCCTAACACTTCCTGAGGAAAGGACTGCCTTCTGCACCAGTCCTCAGAGAAGCAACAGTACTCGGTCAATAAAGCACCAGCCTGAGAGACAGGAGGAGGGGATCACGTTCCCTCCTCTGGCAACAACGCAGCGTGTTAACTTGAGGAAAACAGCCATGTATGTTAAAAGTGACAGCTAATTTCAAATACCACAGCAGAGATGTAACCACGCTTGGCCACGTTTTGACCAAGACCCAGCCTACAAAGAGCCCGCTCTCCAGCCCTGCTCCCGCTCCGAGGGCGGGCACCGGCTCTGGGCTGTGCACCTCATAAGCCCGGCTGGCATCCACGGCATCCCTCTCCTCATCCGCAGGAGAGTCCACGCGCCGCGACGGCACTGCAGACCCACCGCCCTGCGTCCTCCAAAAGGAGCCTCTCTCGTAGGGCAACCGCTGCTGCTGAGAAATGGCTTGATTCAAGGAGGACGTGCCCTGCCAGATGGATCTGGATCAAGCCAACTTCCCTCTACTGCCAAAAAAGGGCTTATTTCTTCATGCCTCGCGTCTTTATTGCTTGCAGGTGGAGGTTTTCACAGACAGGGCGATTAGCCTCTAGAAAGACATTGGGGCCGGGAATTTAACAGGAGAGACTGCCAAAAAAACAGTATGGGAAAGAGGAAAAAAAACCAAAAAACCCACCCCAAAACTAAACTGAAATCAACAGAAGCACATGGATCTTTGGGTCATAAGCTGCAACGCTTAGTACAATGTCTCAAAGCAAGGAGAAAGACCATTTGGAAGCTCTGAGTATATTAAACATCAGCTAAGAAGAGGTAAGACTTCAAAAATAAAGACAAGGGAATGGAAAGATGAAAACTGTAAGTTGAAGAGAAAAGACACACAGGCAATTAGAATAATAAATGAGTGACAGCAGGGCTAAACATAAACACAAGAAGAGATATTTAAAAGGATTCAAGGTTAAAAAATAAAACTAAAGGTAAATATTACAGGGTATTTTAAAGCTATCAGAGGAAAAAAAAATAAAAATTTAAATATAGCCTCAGTATAGAGTTCAATCAGACCCGGTTAAAGATGTTTACCCATATGTCTATTCTCAGCAGATTTGCTGGTAAGTGGTAACTGATCTAATAGTCCATATGCACCACATTTTCGTCAACCCGTATCAATATGAGAGCACTTTTTTTTGGTGTGACACTGGGAGCTAGGACAACAGGTTTTTACTCCTTGATACAAGCTAACGAGAAGATTCCATGCAAACCAGCCTTAGAAATGTGAAGCAAAAGCCATACGAAACCAAACCAAAAATCCCCAAACTAAGCCATAGTTGGAAAACCGCTGCTACGCAGAGGTGGACCCCTGGGCAGCCCGATCCCCTGCCGCAGGCTGGCAGTGGGGCACAGAGATGGCAAGTACCTGCAGCCGGGATGGCAGAAGTGCAAATACAGCCTGCGTGTCTGGACAAGATCCGTGGCCGTCAGGACAGAAGGGTTATTCAGTGAATACTTTCGGTGACTTTAACAATGCGCCAGGTCACCCACTACTTCTTTCTGACAAAAAGTGCAGTGGTACAAGCCCCTTACATATCTGCCTTGGGCTCATCGTGCAGACAGGACTGATTACCCCAAACTTCCTAAATGCTTTATTATGTCAGTTCTATCCGAAACAAACTTTAATTATTTTTCACAAAGAGAGGCTCATCTGAGTTGCTGCTTTGTTTGAATGTTTACATTAATTCACTGCAATGAAAAAAGTAGCACCATTGCACCCAAAAGTGTCAGGCAACCCTAAATCTCACGAACTATATTATAAATGTTTTAACAAATAAAAGCAAACATACCACCTTATTTATTTTAGTCTGTGGAGTTTTTTGCATGTTTTTAACAGCTGCACACTGCAAGGGAGAATGTGAGTTAGCAGCTACAACACACACAGCAATTGAAGTCCTTGCTGAAGTCAACGGGAGGACCCAGAGCACTGAACATCAGGTACAGGTACACTTGCTGGTCCCTGCGGACTCAAAGGTCTCGTAGTTTCGCACGTTGCTTGCGCTTCTTGGTGGGTTCCTAGAGCTGGACACAGCTGCTTTGTGACTGCAAGGGCTGGGCAAGCACTCCCTTACTCCAGCAGTACATGCCACACTGCGTGGGGCTGAGGTGAGGAGAAGAAATGCAGTTGCTGGAGACCTTCAGGTTCCCTCCTTGAAGTAAATCTGATCTTGTTCCTTACTGTCGCAGCTCCTCAAAAAATAGGACTAAATTATTTTTATTTTTTTTTTTCCCTTAAGCAAATTTTGGGCATTCATTGCTGAAAAACTTCAGAATACTCTCAGTAATTAAATATTAAAGGAATAAAAAATTTTACCTTTTCC
Organism: Sagittarius serpentarius; assembly: GCA_034782735.1. NCBI lineage: Eukaryota > Metazoa > Chordata > Aves > Accipitriformes > Sagittariidae > Sagittarius > Sagittarius serpentarius. The sequence goes on along the minus strand of JAVKLA010000058.1, from coordinate 2,639,301 downwards.
TGAGGGGTTAGTTCCATGATGCTGAGAGTATCTAACTATAGTACAAGTCAGTCAAATCTATGAATCATGACGATGCTCAAGAAAGACCAAGCTGCACTACCACAACGTGGAGAATCAGCATATATTTATGCCTTGTCAGCTTGTGAAGCTAGCAGCATACAGTCAGCGTTCAAAGTATTTGAAAACATGCCTTCTTCATAGGACGGTCTGTTCGGCTCTTGATGGGGCTGCTTTTTCTCTGGCTTTGCTCAGAGCTTCACAGACCACTTTGGAAACCCCAACTCCAGCCAGTGACTCCACCGAGCGACACACGACCCTGCTTCCCTGCGTGAGCTACCCCAGGCTTCAGCTGTCAGCTCAGTGTGCTTTTGAAAGAAGCTTATTCAGTGCCACTGCAGACATCAGACAGCAAAAGTGAAGTTTTTGTGTTTCACACTTTATTTTTTGTCTGGGGGAGGAGGGATGAGAAGGAAGGTTTTATCAGCAAGCAGCTGCAAAGCAGCAGTGGTTGGCTGCTGTCTCCTGCATCTTATTTTTCATCAGTACAGCACCACAAAAAAAATCACTCCCTAACTATCACCCCACAAGCCCACTTTCTAGCCCCGTGCAAGAGCCGGAGGTAAGCTGGAAAGGCTGTAGAGATTTGGGTCCATCATCACATCAGTATACACTTCAGAGGCTTTGTTATCAAAATATTACTTGTTGAGCCTGATTCTTCTATCAGTCACAACGTCACTGAATTCAATGCAGTTTCCTCTGTAAAAGAAGAAGAATTCAGTCTATTGCCTTCACTAAAACAATGTTTAGTTTGTTTACAGCGGAGCACTCCAAGAGAGAATGCCCAAAGGTGATTTTGAAATCTGACATAAAATAGAAAGATGAACCAGCTTTGCACTTCAAAAGGAGACTTTGTTCTGTAGTGCAGGATCTGTCATAAATATTGCATCAGCAGCCAGACTGCTGGCACTTAAAATTAATAGGATGGAAGTTACCAAAGCCAACACGTAGAAGCAGCAGGTACCAAAGCAGGAATCGTGTAGCACTCTGAGCAACTGGACTGTATGGCACCACCTTACTCTGCTAGGGAAAGAGATCACGGAAAAAATATATAAACTCTGCTCAAAACCTCAGGGTTTGTCTTTCAAACTCCTGATCTGCTTTTAATTACAAAATGGCAGTGGAAGGTACGAATATGCTGCCACAAAGACAGAAAAAAGGGGAATACAGAAAGCTATCTTTGCTACCAATACATTATTAAATTCTTTTCTTTGACATCCTGACAGTAATTGCACTGAATGGGATTGAATTTTGTTAAAATTACTTTAAAAGGGTTCTTGAGAATTTCCTGTGGGATGCAGTGGCAAGCACCAAGGCTTTCACTTCATTTTCTCTGTTGTCCTTACACTCCCAAGGGGCTTATTGTTCATCCAGCTTTTTGACAGCATGAAGGCCTATGTAAACACCCTCTGAAAAGAGAAAGCTTCACCAGATACTGCCATTTGGGTTTGTTTTCCTCTGTCAGAGGGAAAGATAAATAATCCTACCTGATTCACAGCTGAGCTTGTTGCAAGTATATTTTTAGCAACCAACCAGCTCTACTGATAGAAGGAATGAAACACAAATGATTACATGAAATTATATATAGCATAGCAGCTTGGGGTTTTTTTTCAGCGAGCAGCCAAGGACTTCCAAACCCTAGACACCCCTCACCGAAGATGTAGCTCCTGCACTCGGGAACTTGCAGTCTTCATCCATCACAGTAGATGAAATATTTATAATTTAAATACACCTATACAGTCAAACATGAGTTTTGGTGTTTTTTCACCTCTCTAAATAACATGAGATTTCTTGAAGTATTTTAATTTTAGGCTGTTCACACATCAGTGCCTCTTAACAGAAGCATCTCCACCGAGTTCTGGGTCCCAGCTCTTGTCCAAAGATCAGAGTGCTTTTCTGCCATGCCAAGTCTTGATTGTAGGTCATGAAGCTTACCAAGTAATATTCATCAAATAATGTAAGCAAATTTCATGCAATTTATTTCAACTGGCTTTTTTTTTTTTTTCATGCTGAGTTATAGAACAGGGTAAGTCATCTATATTATTCCCTGAATAATGCAGACAAAATCAACATTTTTTTGTAATAAAATAGCGAACACTTTTCAAAGTGCTGCTCCATTCAATGTGAATGATGAAAGCATCTGAAGAGAGACAAACAGTAGACCACTTTCTGGCCTCAGATGCCGTGTTTTGTTTCACACACAGTGAATACGAACACCCACAGATCACCCCGTAGATGAAAGTGCTGTTATTTTTACCTGCTTTAAAAATAACAACAATAACAACAACAGAACGTTGCCATTTCATCCAGGCCGAGAATGAATCAGACTTCTGCACTATTTTTCCCCCCCTCTTCAGTTGCTGATTGAGTAGTCTGTTTCTAGAGTTGCCATGGTCAAAAGCCCGAGACACTGAAGGCCAACTCCTGGGGTAACTATTATTCTTTCTCCCTCTCTTGCTCACAGAGAGCCAGAAGAATAAATCTGGATCACGCCACCAGTGTTCTTCCTGCATCTCTACACTGCTCTACATACTTTGCAGAATAACTCAAGACACTGAATGGTTAAGCGAGAGAAAATACTTGCAGATATACTGCCTGTGATTCTGTCAAATTTTATCAGTTTAAGCAGAATTGGACCTGCTCATTACCCCGACAGAAGACTCCAAGAACAAGCTCTGTGCCACGCTGTGATTTGAGAAACAGAGTGGATAGAGTATGCTGCCTTTGGGTAAGGATTAATCCAACGCCACAGGGCTGGACAGACAGAGCTCAGCTGCCACATGCAGCAGAGCGTGTCAGTATTTCCAGGGCTGCTTCCTCCCTCCGCTGACGAAGGTCCCTCACGCTTCAGCCTCTGTGAGCTGCGCTCACGTTCACAGAGACGGCAGAGCGAAAGAAAGGGTGAGGGCCAAAACTGCTGCGAGCACGCAGCATCCGTACGGGAACTCGGGCTCCTTGGGCTCACGTTCTCTCTGGACCCCAAAGCCTTGCCTTCTTCCCACCACAGTAGCTTCTTGATTCTAGCTTGTACCTAGTGAACAAGCTATTTTTGTACAAAATGTGGGCTTGAATCCTCTCTGAAAAAGAAGGGAATCAAAGCCAAGCCTACCAACCCCCCCATAAGCGCTTCAGCCACTATGCAGAGGGTAAATTTTTCAGGGAGAGGAACTGCTGCTGCTGAACTCAATACTGCTGTTAAAAGCTGAGCATGTTCATCTGTTCCTGCCAGGTTTTCCTCTGCCCATCTCGGAAACTTTGACCCTTTTCCTTCCTCTCTCTCTGTACATACCAGGCATCAATTGATCCCTTAAAGCAAGAAGTAGACTTCTTCCTTTTCCACGCCTCAAACTGTGGCGTTAATAATGTAAAGAGGTCAGCAGTCTAGCCGCTGACAGAGAACCTGCAGAATAGACCTGGTGGCTGCTCAAATATTTATGTTACAGTGGTACCAGAAATTTTGCTTGAGATGAGACCTCAGTACAGCCGAGGCTGTATGTGCATGTAGCACCTATGCCTAATGGATCACAGGGAATATGCAGAGAGATTCAAGACAAAAAAAAGCAGTTTTCAGAGCGCATGGAGTTCCACCAAGCCAGATGCACCCAACAGCGTTGCACAGTGGTAGGCAGCTCAGCACGCAGCTGGGCACAGCTGGAGGAGCTGGCTGTGGGCGGCCTTTGGGCAGTTTGCCAGCTGCCTGCACAGCAGCCCTGTGGACGGGTATGTACAACAGCTCTCCACCTTCTACAGTCAGTGCAGCCAAGGAAATGAAGACCCAGATCCTCAAAAGTATTCAGGTGCCTAGCTCCTACGAGGTGCCTACATAACCTAAGAGGATGGGGCCTACACAACTTGCTCAGCATCATATGGGAAGTATGTGGGAGTGCAGACTTCACACGTTGGCCCAAAATTAGAAAGCAGAGTCTCCTTCTTAGACAATACCCTATAAATACACCTAAGAAGAGAAGAGGAGACATACCAGAGGTCCACCCAGCCCACCGTCCTCCTGTCTCCACAGCAGCCAAGAGCACATAAGCGGAGAAAGGTACAGGGACAGGCAACCACGTGCGATACCTCCGCCTGCACTCTCCCAGCCTCTATCGCTTGCTGCTCAGGGACTTCAGGCAGAGGTAGCTACTCCTTACTCAGCAACCCTCCGCAGACTTCTCTCTGACGAACTCGCCTCATTTTCCCCGGAGCCCAGGTAAACTTTTAACTCCACAGCGTACTCCTGCAAGGAGATCCACATCCTGCTTATACACCGACCGAACAAAGGTCCTAAAGAAAGCAAGCGACGTATTGCAACAGCTCTGGATCTCTCCTGAGAAGACACTGTGAGATGAACTGAACAGTTGCATACTCTGCGTGGTACTTCACAGTCTTCAAACTTGTGAGGTCCTGTCAAGGCAATACAACAAACTGAAAGAGCACGGAAGCAGAAAGGGACTTCTGTGGTCCCATTCAGGCTCCCTCCCAGCTGTGTCACTGCAAGGCTTTGGGCAAATCAGTTCATCTCCCTATACCACTGTATTTCCACCAGTAAAACAACAGACACAACCACCTCCTCAAATAGTGAAATGATTCATTAGTTAATGTTGGTACAGAGCTTTAAAAACGCAAAATAGTGCTTGCCTACTTTTGCAAAGCACAGGCTTATCTTTAAGGACATGGAGTCAGCACGGCTCCTGTGTGCTCACCTGAAGCTACACGCTTACTTAAGCGCTTTGTGCAGATACTTTCCAATGTCTAAAATACAAGCATCTGAACAATATAATGAAGATTAGCCAAAAAAGCTGTCAGGAATATGTTTTTGTAAGGATTTCTGCTTACCATACAAATAAATGCCAAAATACCACTTAGAGGCTCCGAGATAAATTTTACCAGAGAGTGTTTTTAAGATTACCTGTGAACTACTCCTGCCCGGTGAAGATGTTCAACTGCCAGGATAAGCTGCCGGATATATTTGCGTGCTTCATGCTCCTCAAGTCTTTTTTTCTCGTAGATCTTGTGCATCAAGTTGCCACCAGGGCACAGCTCCATGACCAGGTAGTAGCTGTTTTCAGTTTCCAGAATATCCAGCAGCTGAGCAATATTTGGGTGGCGGATCATTTGCTGGATCTGCCCTTCCCGTCGCAGATTCTTAGTGACATAGGTGTCTTTTTTTGCTCTTTTCTTGTCAATTACTTTCACTGCCACCTAATGAAAAAAAACAGAGGAGAGGGGGTTGTCAGCAGTCACACCAGTGATTTATTGCTTTAACCTTGTATAAACAACCTCAAAAAGAAAAAAAAAAAAATCAAAAGAATGTCAGTCTCAACTGATACACCATGGTTTTCAGGCACAACTGCCCAGGTCAGAGAAATAGCTATTTTTCCAACCCCACTGACAATTTCTTTCTTTATTCCCTTGTACGATGACAGACAAAAGTTACTGAAAGGAAACAGGTAACAAAGGAGAGGAGACAATCTCATTAACTATACCCAAACACTTAGCACACTTAAATGCTGGGCATTTATTTTATCTGTTCTCCCAGAAACTCTTCAGGCTGCTGTTTACAAGTTTTAGGTGTCATTTTTGGCTTTTCCTGCCTTTGGATATACGACTTGGGATAATATGCTTCCATGACAAGTTTCTTACACTATAGCCAAGTGTTAGTTTTGCATGATTAAACAGACTAAAACCATACTATGAAAACCAAAATAATTTTGGTACCACTCTCCTGGCACATTTCTTTTTTGTCTTTTAAAATGCACATGAAAGATGATCCCCTTGTGACTTCTAGAACCGAGCAACTCTGCAAAACCCAAGAAGGCCAAACTTTTTTTTCAATGCAAGTTCTCAGTGGCACACCTGCTCACAGCTGTCCAAGTCAACTGAAGCCCATCGTGAAAGTACGTAACAAAACTAAGGAGAGACTGTACCGCAATCTATGACACAGCACACGCTAGCGCCTATCCAAGTACTTTCCCTCTCATTGCTGGTGCAGAACGCCACATGAGAACAAAAGGATGGGACTTACTAGGATATAGCTCTGTTCTACACCCAAAGAACCTGGTTCCTTTTATTGTTTTAATGGATTCACTAAATAGCTGCCATAAAAGTATCTGCCGCCTTCTGCCTCAAATTTATAGACACTTATTTATTTATTGAGATTTCTTATTTAGATTGGGTACTGCAGACTTCCAGGTCATCTGCACCAGACAAAGATTTAACAGCTTGTGCCAGGCTGAGCAACAAAACGCACTGCGAAATCCTCCTCCCAGGCTCCTCGTTTCCTCAGAGCTCCACAACAAAGGAGGTCCTTCACTACGCGCACCGGGACTCCGCAGCTCGCCCATCATTACCCAAGTGACAGCTGCTTGTTTGTCAGGATGGGGGGGGGGGAACACGGTGCTTGGTATTGCTGTGTGACACCAAGTTTTACATGACGCGAAAGAGTCGTGTTTGCGTGGGTACAGGTCCAACAAAACAGACACAAAAGGCCGCATCTGCCCCCCCCAGATGGGGGCACAAAGATGCTGCATCCGCGCCTTTGCTGTCTGCCTTGATTTGGCCTTGGAGGACCTCCCGCATTACCTTACTCCTACAAGCAGAAGGAATAACAAATGTAGGGAAAACCTCAGAGTTTTGTTTACCCTAGCCTTAACACCTGGACAACAGCACAAGCCCAAGAGGCCTCTGTCCATCTCCAGCTCATAAAACATCCCTCCTCGCAGCCGACTAACTACTCACAGCAAACTCACTTTCAGCCACAGCCAACTACATCGCAACAGTCCACAGCACTGCGGGCTGGTGGGCTTCGGCAACAGGGAGACAAGCTTATTCAAAACATATCTGGCCGCCTTCCTAGCTTGAGAAAGTGCCAAGCACACACATCAAGCACATGACAGCTTCCAGTCTGACTAGCCGCACCTTTATTCTTTCTGCAAGCAAAGGAAAGATTAAATTAGCGAACATTTTGGTTTTCCTTTAGAGAACAAAAGCCACAAAAAATATGGTCTGGAAATACAACAAAAGTAGATCCATACCCTTTGACATGAATGCCTTGAATCAAAGTCAAGTTTTATCAGCAGAGGAACTGAAGAATAAAACTACAGGAGCTGGGGCTTCATAGTCCGTCCTAAGAGCCAGAAGTCAGTATCACTGAGCTTGTTATTAGCTGGATACATTTCTGCTGCTGAAAGATCATTCTGATGAAATACTGCTGATAAAGAGGTAAGGCTGAACACCACACACGAGACAGCTGCCTGGGTGAAGCCCAAAGCAACGTCATGACCATAAATGCCTGGAAGCTACATTCCTGACTAGTCACATTAAAGAAAGATCATTTAGTCATAAGATAAACCAACAGGTAAATCAGAGCTTAACTTCACCATTTTTGAAAGCCTCAGGTGATTCACCAAGGAAACAGTCTTAAATTAGTACATTCTTCCATCTAATGAGATAGAACTGAGAACACAGGGTCTTGCATGGATTATGTAGATAGCAAACCACAGAAGTTATTCTGGTGAGGACAAACAAATTCACGGGTTACAAAAAATGAGATGCCAGATTGTTTGCTGGCAGCACACTACAATCTCTGCAAAAATTAAAAAAAAAAAAAAAAAAGAAAAAAAAAAGCAAAAAAAAAAGCTGACATTTTCCACAGCTGCAGGATACAAAACCTGGAGTATTAACAACATGGAACAGTAATCTGTTATCCGTATCGGTAAGTCATCCCCAATTCGTTGACCAAAAAAAGCACATTACTACACGTGTGCACATCTGCTGCCCAGGCTGTGGAGACGGGAGCAACCACCTGAACCCAGGAGACAGAGCCAACTATGTGACTACTTGATGACTTTTTCACTACCAGGAAGAATTAGCTTTCTGTGCCTTAAGGGGAAATTTTCTCCTTGCTTTTGACAGATACTTGGTCAGGCACCCTACCTATCCCAGCAGACAAGCAAAGCTGCTTTCAGACCCGCCCTTGACTCCAAGCTACCCTTCCCCCTTGAAGGCCCCTTCCATCAGGTCCGAGAGATCCACCAGCACAGCTGACAAAGGCAGAACCAACAGCTTCACTTCAGGAACAGCTTTGCACAGGGGAAAGAGAAGAGTAAAACACCAGGTAAGGCTATGGCAGACTTGCATCTCCCACACCAGGCAGGAAACTAGCTTCAGCGTGATATTGCTTGCTCCTGGGACAGACGTGCACGGGACCCTGCATCCTCTCCTAGGTCCGTGCTGCAGCACAGGGCACCCCAAAGATATCTGAGACAAATGCCTCACCTCTCCATCTCAGGGACTATTCAGAAGTCAAGGTCTTTAAAGAAACCTCTATATATCTAAAGAAAAAAACCTGTAGTTGACCCAAACACACAAGCAGCCTATCAACTCTCATCTGGATGTTCTCCATAACAGCTTCTACCTTTTGATCGTCTCTGTTCCTCCTACGTTTTTTTTCTTACTATTCCTTTCACATATTCTCCTATCCTCCTAGTCAACACCCTTTGCCTTTACCTTGCACTGCACTTCTTTTTGCTTTTGCTTTCTCGTAGGATCACTTTGCTTTCCTAAATGAAATGCATCCCATGGTACAAGGGTTGTGCAAAGGGCTCAGCACTCTCAGGCAGAGCTCCGGTGGGTTTTTTTTGCTTGTCTGGGTTTCTTGGATTTTCCTCTGATTTACAATTTGCTCTGAAGCACACAGAGGAAATCTAGGGATCAAACTCTGCGCTCAGTTACTCCAGGATTGACTTAGCTAAATATCCCTGATCTTGAGTTCATCCAGAGTTAGACCAAGCTAAGTGAAGACTGAATGTGCCCGAACACATTTAATACACACAGCCTCCTGTAGGGTGTAGATGTGTGTGCATACACCTGAAGATTTCAATCATGCAGAATGAAAAAGCATTCAGTAGGGAAAATATTGTAGATGTTAGATAACCATAAAATAAACACATTTGAACTTTCATAGCCTACTCAAGACATGCCAATTATTCCGTTTTGCTCTCCCAAGTTTCAAGTAGGGGCTCTTTGTCTCTGCATCACGCCTATCTCCTGACTTGAATTCTTGGCCAATATTGGCATAGAAATAAAAAAATAAGTGATAAAGCAAGTAATTACGCTGAATATGTAGCGACAGTAGCTCTTGACATTCAACACTTTGGTTTTGGCTAAACCTTTGCTGTGTAAATAAATAAATGGTTTAGGTTATTCTGTGTTATGAGATACAAAGATGAGTAATAGGCCGTATTTTTGGTTCCTGAGTCCTAGAATTACAGTGTTGGAATGAATTACTTTCCTGAAGTTTATGGTGTGACACATCATATGAGCAATTGCTGCTTCTCTCGATCATTGCACTAAAATAGTTCAGGTTGGGCTAAAGCGTACTGAAGCGGAGGTGAGGGGGAAGTGCAAGCACCACTCTTCTCCACAGATCCTTGGAGAAAATGGTGACATTGCTTACAGAACCAAGCAGTGAAAACACCATCAGCAAATGCAGGCACGTGTCACCACCCAAACAAAGGCACGTGTTTGACACACACGGGCAGAGGATTTTTGCCAGCTAGTGTTTTAGGAGGGTTTGTGAATCTGCGAGAGAGGCGGGGGGTGGGTGGGTGGGGTGGGGTGGTGTGTGTGTGTAGCTGACTGGCACCAAACTGCACAAAAACAGTCACAACAAGCCCTTGAGAAGAAGTTAGAAGAGACAGTTTAAAGGACCAAACGTTGCCTGCAGAAATCTGGGAGCCAGGGCTTCAGTTGCTAGATCGCTGCTGCATCCAGAGAAAACACATTTTGCATCCTCTTTGTAAACAGTCGTGCCTCAACACAGGAAATTGCAACAAGACATGGAAGATGGCTCACGCACATCCCAAGCATGCCCCAGCGTAGCGTCCGTATGTCCGTGCAAGAGGCACATTCCGTGTCGGGCGGCCCCCCAGAACTGCGCCCTGGCAGCACGCTGAGCCCACGGAGCTGGTGATGGGTCTGCTGCGCCAGGCAGAGGGAACCTCCAGGTGCTCGGTGGGCAGAAGTCAAAGTCATCTTCTCCCCCTCCCCTTCTGCCGGCTATTTATAACCCCGCCAGTGGCACTTGGAAAAATCACAGGTCAAGAAATGGTGCTTTTTTTAGCGAGGGAAAGATGTCTGCTTACCCAGCAGACATGCAAAGGTCTATTTAGATCATTGCCTGACTACTCTGCAGCAGTGTCATTTTGCCAGACTGCGGCTCAGTCTTACTGAGAGATTTTTCTTCTTCGGACCAACCCTCCATAAATGCTCCTCGGTGCTGGAAGTCTGCTTTCAAACTCATGGTTTTCAACTTCTGTAGTGCTTCAATAAGAAAGTCAAGGCATGGTATGCCTGCAGTATACAGCTGATGGGAAACCAAGTGTTGGATACCAGGATGAAGCTGAATGCAAAAACATAGTAATATTGGGGGGAGGGGGAATCCAAGCCTGCTGTAGAACCTATCTATTTTCAACTACACACAAGAGTGACGGAAGGCAGCCGGGTTTCTGGTTTTTGGTTGGTTGTTCCCCCCTCTCCCCAAGCTGCAAAGAGCTTTATACAAGCCATGGTTTTACAGTAAAAACTTCTATCCCTCTACCTAGCTTTCCCTGGTGAATCTCAAGCTTTGAACAGTTAAGACACATCACGATTCCACCTGAATAAAACCCAAGTAACAACCATATGACCAGCAGTGACTTCAGTCACACGGTATATTAGCACTCGGGGAACCCAGGTCTGAGTTCAGCCTCGGGTTCCTTGCTTGCCAGAGCGGACGTCTTTGCACAGGCTGTCTCTTGGCAGAAGGAAGCACCTCAACGGCAGCAAGCCTTCCTGTTTGCCAGAAAAGAGGTTTTCTCAATGGCCTGTTTGCCAAGTCAAAGTCAAGAGGTCTTGAAGGATACTCATGTCAGACACTTGCAATAACATCTAGAACAGTTTCATGGTAATAGCCCCAACCTGGCAAATAATGTTCTAACATGTTTAACTTTCCAGAGAACAGAAGATTGCACATGACCTTGTAAAATCAGGGTATGACATTTTGAGGACTTTTTAAGAGTTTTCTCCACTTACCCAACCACTTGAATTGTTTCCTTCTGCAAATTCTCTCCTAACTTTAAGTAAGAGGAAGGCAGTTCCTGCAGACCTCTGTCAAAGACAGCTCCAGCTGAATTGAGAGGAAACTGGTTTGAATAAGAATCCAGCAAGCACTGTGGGATTTGGCCAGGAGACCAACATAGCACAAGAGAAGCAACTTCAGCTATCGGAGGGACTATTCAGCTACTAGAGGGACACACCCCCTGCCTTTTTCTTTCCTTGTTCTCCCCCTGCTACTTTTTTTTTTTTTTTTTTTGGCCAGAATCTACTTCTGGCAGACCTGCTGGAGACGATGCCAAGCCAGGCAGCAGCACTGACTCTCAGCAGCATCCTGGGCCGTGGGAGGCCTGGTGCACCCTGACCATTCACGTGAGGTTCAGAGCTGCAGGCTACAGGGTGCAGCTGGGGAGACAGACAATGGGAAGGCCTGAGACTTGGACTTCTGCACCTAAACCCACAAACCTTTACTATCTGGTTTAAGCTTAGCCAGGAGAACAAGACAAAGAGCCAGACTGGGTAGATATTTTGCAGCCAATCGTTCGTGCAAGCCCATCTCCAGCTCTTTTCTGAAGTGCCCCAGAAGGCTCATGCAATTAATTAATTTTATTTTCTTCCTTCCTTTCAGCGATAGCTGTCTGGCGTCACTTGTAGCTTGCTTTGTATTTACCACTGTTCTCACCACAAAAATCTGAGCTTAGTTTTCAAAACTGGCTGGTGATTTTGCGTGGCCAATTCAAATCATATTAAACAGACCTAACTTTGAAGCCTGCATAGTTGTCAGCACAGTCCTGAAAGCAATCCCCTCAAGGGCATCTCAGTTTGGGCAACCAACCAGCTTTTCGCAACTGAATCCAAAGATTAGAAAATGCCTACTTCATTCTTCGGGTAGCATCTATTCTTTCCTTTAGCTCTTCCAGCTTAGCAAATCTTACAGTATAGCAAAGGAATAATTTTTTTAAACAGCAAGTTCAAATTTCTTAAGAAGTAAAGCATTAAAGAAAAGGATTATCCAATGAAATGCAAACCAGAAATCAATAAACTGCACACCTTCAGAAGAGACCACACACATCCCGCTTGGGACAGAGAGAAATCACAGCTCTTCCGTTAGGACTGTCAGACACGGTTGAGTCTAGACACCATCACAGAAACACAAACTTAACTTTCACCATGGAACTAAACACGATGAAATTGTAAGAAATGTAACATGCCTGATGTCAGGCATTTGCCAAATTACCTTGCAGCCCATACCACCCAATTCAGAGAATCTGTCTGAAGAGGCTCCCAGGGTGGCACTTTTGGTGGGACTCCTTTCGGCTATCCTGCTTGGCTTCCCAGTTCCCTCAGACATTAGCATCCTATTCGCCTTTCAAGAACTGTTTTCAAAGAAAACCGCAGAGCATTTCTGAAAGTATCACAAGAAGGTAACCGCTCGCTAACCATTCTGCTTACAGCTCAGCCATTCACTCCAAGGAAGCCAGGAATCGTCCAAACGCACAGCAATGCGCAAAGGCAGACTCTTCCGCAAGAATAAGGCCTGTCCTATTTATCAAGGATAGGAAAGGACAACCATTCAGTGATTGGCCATCTGATACCTTTTGTATTTGCCCTGTATGCTTGCTACAAATGCAATCGGGGGGACGGATGTTGAGTTAAACATGTGCATGCATGTGCACATACATGCACTGTGAAAAGGCTGCTTAGTAGCTACACAATTGGAGATGCATTGAGGTTTTAGATTAAACAAGCAGTACCATCTCTTTGCTTCACACCTGAGTGGTGATGTTCGGTCTTTGCTACTTTTTGTATCTGCTCTTTGAGGCACAGCTGAACATATAGTTTTTCCTCTGTATTTGCTCTGACATTAGTAAAATCAGCAATCAAAAAAGACAGAGAGGAGTCACTTCTGTTCAAGTATTCTCTTTTCTTCTGAGTCTCTGACAGGGTAAGCCAAGAGTTTTGAGCTTAGCAATACATAAAACCAGCTGCTGTAGAGATGAGTACAGGATAAACGCCTCCGTAGGCAGGAGGCCACTCTCTCTGTTGGCAGACCAGACACAGTCAGGAAAGCTTGAAATCAGGCCCCGAAGAAATATAAACTCTTCTAAATAAGGAAGTAGTTCCGAGTATGCTCACTCATATACTTCAGATTCAAGGTAGCTTGAACAGAAATAATCAAATCGCCATGGGATAAAAAGAAAATCTTACCGTTAACATCCAACCCAAAGACAACAGTATCCAGCAACGCAGAAAAGGATTCAGGAGTACTTTAGATAAGCAAATGCACTTAAGTCCCCTTGATGCCACAGCCAACTTAAATATAATCCCTTAAAGCATAAGCAGGATGTATTTGTTAAAATAAGAAAAGTATTAATTACACCTGTCCAAGGCACTGGGGTCTATTATTAAATTACTGTATCCAGTTCTGGTGCCAGTAATTAAAAAAACGATGTTAAAAATTTGGAAAGAGTTCTGAAAAGAGCTTCAGGAACAGTCTGAGGTCCAAGAACATTTTGTCGTAGTAACTGACTGAAGCTCAAAATATTTAATTAGGAGAATGTTAAGCACCGACTTGGTTTTCTGCAAGTACCTACAGAGGAAAAGATTTCCGATAATAGAAAGCTCTTTAATCTAATAAAATAAAAATTAACTTCCCAAAAGGTAAATTGGGCAAACTCACGCTATAAACATGATCCATGTTTTTTTAGGTGTGGTGAAGTACTGACAGAAACACCTTGTCTTACAGAGATGAACGTAGATCTTGAAGTTTCCCCTCCTCGCTTGAAGTATGCAATAGCTCAAGAAAACATTGATACAGATACTCCTGAAAAGAATACTGGGGCTCATCTTCTATAGGAAGTCAGGCTGTATGATTGCTGTGATCCCTTTGGTCTTCAGTGCCTGTACATATGCGAAGAGTCTCTGTTCCCTGCAGAGAGTGGCGGGGGACAAGGCACGACACAGAAGATGAGGGCTGATCTAGGCAAGACGCTCTGGGAGCCGTCAGCAGTCACATCATGGGATGTAAATTTTGCAAGCTCTAACATCCTTGCTGGAGCTCCCCGGCACAGAAGACATGAAGTGTCATGAGGAGTCATGCAAATATTGATGCTGCCGCAGACAGCCCAACTCACCCACGGCTCTGCTGCTGACTGTATCGGCACAGTCAAATTGCAGTTTCCATGGGGAGACAGGATTTTGATGTGTCAAGGCACTGGTGTTTGTAAGGACATACTATGGGGTTGCTCCCGCTATGCTAAGAGCAAGGGCTGACCACACGAAGGTTTTAAGACTGTCAATATTGCAAGGCTGTGTGCATGGACTCCTCAGGGCTTCCTCATGCTCTTCCTTAGTGCCCTTCCACACGGTACGGCATCCTCCATATTTCTGCAGCTCTTCTTCCCTTTTCCTCTGACTTCAGTCAGGAAGGAAGGAAACAGAGCGGAGGCAATTACTGATTTAACACACAACTAATGCCTTGTCTGATGTGGTCCATTTCCACAGAGCAGCTCAGCTTCACTGGAGGAGAGCTGTTCTCAGGCATATTTCTCTTCAATGTGCTTTTTACTTCACATCATATCCCATATATACCCATATTTATGGGTAACTTCAAGCCATACTTCACTGACAACTATTATTACCCTCTGCTGGACATGCTTCTGCACCGCCGTTTCCGTAAAGCCAGCTGCCCCCTTCCCTCTCATCTTCTGCTTCACTCCCTTTTCAAACAACTGAAAGACAGACATATTCTTACCTGCTGGCGTCTCTGCCACCTGAAATGGCCGCACCTTCAGAGCACAGGGACAAGCAGGAGAAGGTTTTGAGGCAGGGAGGATGCCGTAATTCTGCCCCTACCCAGCCGCTCTGAACAGAAACCCCCACGAATTACATTTTTCCTTGGTGCTGCATGTCCATGGCAGCAGAATTTGTACAACGCACGGATGCCACAGGGTCAGAGCACAGCCTGGGAAGCAGGAACCTGCGTGGCTACAGCACAGCCCCATCCACGGGAAGGAACGCATGCCTTGTCTTCAGAGGGTCATGGAGGGGATCTCTCTCCTCTCTGGCAGAAGGAAACTAATTCCAGTGACCTTTCACCACTCTCCTCGTCAACTAATTAATGGAGTAGCCATAACTGCAGCCCCTGAGGGAGAGGAGCACATTTTTACCTCCCTGGCCTCTAAAGATATCCACACAAGTCAAGAAAGATTACACAGAGACTGATGGAAGTAGTGGTGGCAGAAAGCCAGACAGAGATACATGAGGACGCACTAAAGAGGTTCCAAAAGAAATCCTTATGAGCTCGTCAAAACCAGCCTCCGGTCCGCAGACATCCCCTGCAAGGAGAAAGCGTGTCTCTCAATGCCTGGGAGAGCTGGGTTTGCCTTGCCATTGACATGTAAAATATTCATCAAGTATCACTTTCCAAATATTAGCTGTTTTTCAGAAAAGGGCTTTGTGACCCCCACTCATAAGGTAAGACTGACATGCTGAAACACCGCCCAGCACTTAATGTGAAAACTCTTTGAGCTCAAGGTATGACGAGCTAACGGGAAAGACATTTTTCAGGGCCTGTCACACAAGCGCACGGGAAGCCTGACGTGCAGTCACTGCGACCCGTTCAGACCGGCAACGTCCTTATTTCACATCGACAGAAGTTGATGGCTACTCACAACCCCTCACGGAGGAGGCCAGCGTGACAACAGCTGAAAAACAGGGGTCCTCTCCACCCAGACATGGCCCTAATAAGCTGTCAGGACAAGAGGCAGCTGCCGGAGCTGAGGCACAGCAAGGCACAGCTGATGCCTCGGTCACAAGCGAACCGTATCCGATCCAGCTGTTTCTGACAAACCATAACTTGCCTTCCTGAGGCTGAAAACTTCTGCCACAGTGAGACGGATGAAGACCTCAGGTTACGTGGGGGGAAGCGAAAGCAGAGGAGCAATACCAAGTGACATTGCTCCAACACCGATTCCTACAGGAGAAACCTGGAGGCTCATGCCGCTTCCCATTTTCCTGATCACGGACTCGTAATGTGTTTCATATTATATAGTCCCTGTTTCACATTTTAGTGATCAAATGCATAACTGGACTTATGGAAGACTAAGTGTCCCTGATTTAAAGCACTTTAATACCAATATAGCTTTACAGCTTTAAGGAAGGAAAAAACCCAAACATAAACCCAAGAGCCACTGCTTTTGAGGCCCAGGTAATACCCTCCTTTGTAGTGATTTAATACACAGCAGATAAAACATTTACAACTGTTGGGAGCCAAGAAAAAGGTGTCTCCAATAAAGTTTTTATATATAAATAATATGTTCTCTCCCTTACCTCTATGGACATTATTCACAGAAAATAAATTTATTCTCTTAAAAAAAATGTTTCCATGACAATCCTCCACAACAGGCAGAGAGCAAAGGAACGTTATTATATAAAACTTACCTTTTTTTAGTTCTCTTTGTTGCAATGACTTTTCTCATGGCGCTAGCAGCACTGATCTTGCACTGCAACTGAGAAGAGCCCTGTTGGGCCTAGCATCAAAGGTGTTGGACCTAGAGCTCAGCAGTGCAATAGCGGAGCAAAGCACTGACAGAAAAGGAAACTCTGGTCAGGGCAGCACCAGCTTTCTGTTCGTTTTTTGTAGGTGGTCTCCCTGGGGGACCATGGTAACTCCTCCCAGACCCTTTACATGAGGATGAGGATGAGGTTTTATCCTGCTCCCTGCAAGCACCGATCCTAAGCGCAGATCAACACACAGGTTTTGCAGGGATTCACCTTATCAGCTTAGAAACAGGTACCTCCATCCTAGCGTGGGCCCCAGCGCTGTGCTTGTGATGGTGGCTTCTCTCTTACTCTAGTAAAGCTTACTGGAAAAGCCTACCTGCTTCTCTTCATCAGCACGACATCCATCAGCCCCACTGAAGACACCAACACCACTAGATTCGTACCTTCCAGGAGATCAGCCACCAGACAACCCATCGGTGAAGCACAGCAGAAGAAGTTTCACAGAGCCACAGAATTAAGAGGTTCGGGTTTTTGGCTCTTCAGCTTATCTGAAAGTAACAGCTAAGCTAACCTGGAGCTGAACTAATGCAAAGTGTGGCGACACGGCAAGCAGAAGAGTACTTGAGATGGTCTGAGTCTAGCCAGGACTGGTTTGCTTTGGTTCGGTTGTATCCCATGCTGCTAGGTGAGCACCAACACATCAATCCACCTAATTCTTCTTCTGGCTGGTATCTACCCAATCATTGGCATTGGACTGTTTTAGATGCTTCTCAATAACCTTGAAAAGTAGCGTAGTCAGCATGTAAACTCTCAGCTAATTTTATATTATTGTTCATGCAGCGCAACAGCTTGGGTTTTAGACGTACTATAACAATTCAGCTGCCAGAAGATTTGTCGCACAGCCTCACAACTGCTTTCCTTCTGGGGTTATATCCTTGTGAAGAGTAAGTGCTGCTCGTTAATAACCTCCATTTTCCCAACTGCAGGCAAACAAATAACTCGTAAGGGCAGAGAGGCAAAGATGCCTAATGTGTCACATCTGCTGAAATGCATGAAGCTACGGTAGCATTCTGCAGCTCACTGGTATACAAGGAGATACAGCAAGCCACAAGATGTAGAAAGCAAGACATGTTTTAATTTCCAAGACATTTATAGGTAACACATGCCTACAAAACCAGGCACACAGCTTTACGCATCATTAAATATGTTAAAAATACAAAACTTGCAAGAACAAACACAAGGATCCAGATGTGAGCATCACATAAGAACTACACCTGGTGTCAATTCAACCTAAACACTCGGCTTCCCTCAATCCTGCATATGCCACTAAAATTATAACGAAAGCCGCACATTGCTGACATGCACTGTTAGTGACGTCCTTAAAACTGCTGAATGTAAACTTGAAAGCAGATTATCTCAAGAGGATAAGCAACTGCCACATGTGCATGAACTCAAGCTCACTGCAGAACAAGTTGCAAGCTACAGCTGAAAAATATTAAAGCAATCTTCCTGGAAGACAGACTGCATTAATGAACAGGCTCTCTTGCCTATTAAAGCCTATTCCCACTTATGCCAAGTATGCAACATAGAAAAGGGTTAGCGGGAAGAGCGTGGCTTTACAACAAGTGCCTGAAGCAACTGGTTATTCTCCAGATGAACAAACTGTTAGCAGGTGATCATATAGCAAACTGAGCAGGTAGGTGCACATCAGCGATTTGGCGTTTATTCTGCCTTATGCTCAAATTCATGCATGCTCCATAACACGTATCAGGGAACACTATGCTGACACAGCAACCTATCTTCTGGTCCTGCTTCCAGCCATGTCCTCATTGATGCCATTGCAACCACGACACTGTCCTTCAAATAACTTTCTGAAGTATTGTCTGTTAACAAAACTGTATGTTTAGTAGCTTCAATACAAATTACACATCTGCACGCACACACACACACACACACACAAACCTCTATGGAAAGAATAGCATCAAATCTGTGAAAGCAAACACTTAGAAGCAAGGAAATGTCAAAATTCAGGCTGCAGAAACACCCTCATTTCATTCACTTGGTGCGTATAGTTAAGAGCAGCATATCGTCTGGTGCGACAGGTGGCAGCTGTTAATAAAAGTGAGCAGCATCCCGGGAGAAAGCCACTGCGAAAATTTGCAGTAAGCACTTTTTTGGATAGAGATAAAATTTAAAAATATGTAGAGAAACAGGTAAGAAGACAACTACTAATTAAATAGTTATAGTGAGAGAACAAATGCATCTAGGAAACTGATATAAAAGTATCACGGGAGGAAGAACATAAAATAACAGATCAAATTTCAAATTAAGATCCTGTAGCTTTACCCTCTGACCCACTGAAATCAATGAAAATATTCCAAGTTTCACAGTTTTACCTACAACCTCATGATATCAGGGGGAGAAAAAAGGAAAGGGTTGAACTGAAAGACCAGTGACCACCTTAAAAACTCAACTTTTGTTTGCAATGAAGTAACTTCCTGGCCTATTTGGTTGGAAAGATGGTTTGAAAGTGAAGGTGATCCACACACACACACAGTCATGACCCCCAAACCTCAGAAATCAGACAAAGGTAAAGATCCTAGAACTATACATGAGTACATACCAAATTTCTCAGGTTTTAAGCCAGTACTACTACTTGGACAACCCTGGCTCTTGAGATACGGACAAGGTTGACAACGGCAAGTCCTGGCGCAGAAGCCCTCAACGGGAAGCCCCCACCAGTGCTGGTTTCCCCGCTGAAGACCAGCGATGTCGCAGGGGGAGGCAGAGTTACCAAGGGCATTAATGGGGCAAGATCTCACCTGCCAACACACCCAAAGGCCTTTGGCCACCAAGACTCCACTCCCTGAAGTCCATGGTGGAAGACACAGGAAAACAGTGAATTTAGTCAAGGCAAAATTAATACTGTGACATGTGAAAGCGTACATGGCGTCGTAGCATCTGCTGTTGTCTCCTGGAACCACTTTTGTCCATATTTCTCTGCATCCACCTGCCTATGTTGTCTTAAAAGGTTGCTAGAAGACAGAAATTGTGTAAAATGAGTCGCTCCAGCCTTTGCTTCAGGTAAGAGGCCCTGGTGAGCTCAGACGAGAGCTGCCTCTTCCATCCTACCTGAGGAGAGGACAGAGGGTCTGCAGGAGGATGGGGCTTGCAATGGCAAAGGTGGGGGTGCAGGGCCAGGGACCAATGCCTCTGCATACGGACTTCGCTATACTCTCACGTAAACGCTGCTTAAACCGATAGCCGGCGCCTAGTCACAGGAAGCATTTTAGGAGACGGCTGCCTTAGCTGGTGTAGAGCAGTCACGTAACTTGTGTGACCTGCATCTCACATGGGCTCCGTGGCTCCAGCCCAAAGTCACTCCACACCTACCAAAAAGGCTTAGAGCGGCACCGCTCCCCCCGTGCTCATCGAAAAGCGCGTCAGAAAGCGCAGGCAGGGCATGAAGTGCACACACAAACGCGCCTGCTACGCCGGTGTGTAATTTTGCATAATGCACGCAGTGCAATGTGCCGCGAGCAGGCAACAGCCGCACAGATGTCCTTCAGAAACACCTCCCTCCTTCGAGGAGGGCCTGCCGGGGCAAAAAGGCGCGTTTCCAGCTCTCTGCAGGGAGGCTGCTCTGCCCACCTACCCACCCCAGCACCGCCAGGGTGCCCGAACACCCCTCTTTTTGGTTTTTGGGGGTTTTTTTACCTCTTTAATACAGAAACGCATCCTGAACACAAACTCTTCTGTGAAAAGGCCACTTTCAATATCAATTGCTTTGCCTTCATAGAAGGAACTGGTAGACTGTATTTTTAGCCGCTGCTTCCCACTGTTGCAGAAAGCCACTTGACTAACTGTAACTAAATATGTACCTTTTTCGAGCTTAATAATGGCGCTAAAGAAAACCATAAACAAGTTTTTTGGTGGATGAGAAATCAAACGGTTCATTTTGCCTCAATGACTCTTTTTCATAGGGCTAAAGATTACACCTAAATGTAGTTAAATGTAATCTCAGTTCAAGTTTGTTTATAAGAACCTTGGCTCAATATATTGTCAATACATTGTCACTCCGCAATGCTATATAGAGTTATTTGGACATTTCATCGGGGTCCACAGCAGATAACACAGTCTCTTCAGTCTACTAACAGAGCCTCATACCACCCCCACCGCAGTGACTGCAGCATAATCTCAGCTGTCTACAAACGCAAAAAACATTATCTTGCGATATCTGCCTTTGCCTGATTCCCGTTGCCCAGTGATTGACCCTTTTGAGCCCCAAGCAGAATGACTGACCCTTTTGAGCCCCAAGCAGAAGTCTTGAAACAGTCTGAGAGTATATTGTGCACAGGCTCCCAAAGTTAGCTGAATACAGCTAACTCAGCGGGGTTTCAGAGCCACAATTTAAAGCTAAATTGGCTTGCCCTTCATAGAGGAACTATGTTTCCTTAGGATTAGCAATAAAGACTGCCTGAGCTGATCTGACAAATCAGCCTTTTACCCAAAAATGTCAGATTATAGGCTGTGATTATTTTATTCAAAAGCAATGGAAAGAATAATCTGTTCGACATTCTCCTGCGCTCAGCTAAAATACACTTAATTGCATCGGGCACTACCAAACATTTTTCAAGCCCAGAAAATAACAACATGCCTGACATTATGGCAACATAAACCGCAAGAAGTACCATAAAAGATTTGATCTCAAGTCCAATGCTAAGGATGTTCATAGGGAAGGTTTAAAAATCTCACCTTAGCTCACCCTCTCATGCTTAGGTGTTCGTAGGGGCTGCTGATTCCTGTCCCACACACGTCACTCAAAATGCACTGTCCATCAAACTGCCCTCGAAGCAACTGGTAAAGTAACTAGCATTTGGCCCACAGTATATAACAACTCACGCTCTCTTGAAGACCTCTTTAGCTTCTAGCAATTGCAGGGTGAGGTAATGGCAGATTTTTGGCATCCGCTCCACACTGCCTTGAATCTGTACAATGCATTGTGTCAGTGCGATGGATCTGAGCCTAGATGGAGACTCATTAATCCACAGATTTCATTTCTAAACATACAATTTTCTGAAACAATAATGCGCATTAACTCCTCCGGAGTTGCTGAAGTCTGCTGCAAATCAAAACCTGTTTGGGCCCCCCTTACTGAAGTTAGGTGTTTCGGTGACCATAAGGGCCCGGGCTCTGCCAAAACAGCTACCAGACATTAGTAGTAAGATAACCTCTACTTTACGCTGTCATAGCAATTTTATTGAAATTTAGGCAATGCCCTTCCTCAACAACAGCTTTACAAGACAAAAATCAGATGACAATTATTATTATTTTTTTTTGCTTTCAAAATACATGCAGGCACTAATCCTGGAATAATAGGCTCATAAAACATCAGCTTAGAAAAATGCAGCAATTACGCTGATCCAGTGAGCTGTCCACGGGAGACGGCTTTGTTTCCACATTTTGTTTCGCTGAACTCCACTTGTGAGCGTATTAAGTGTACACTCCTGCAGGTTAACTTGTCTTCTGCAAGGGAGAAGACTGGAAGACTATACATGGCCAGTTTCTGGCTCACCCCACGGAAGGAGGGACAGCATCAGGCCCTTACAGAGCTATCTTCTCTTCCAGCCTCTGGAGGAGCATGGCGTCGCTCTTGGGGGGATCTTCCCCCGAGATGTGACAAGACAAGTTTAGGGATGGAGGTGGGTAGGGAGAGATGACAGAAGGTAACTGTCACATGCAGCTGCTGATGCCATGTTTCAGACAGCTCCATTAACTCCAGCCTGACTTTGGCCACCTGATGTCTGGAGGAGGAGGAGGTCTGTGCTGGGCGTCGGGGTCACCCAGGCTCAGATGCCAGCGCTGTCGTACCTAACTCCCCTGTGCCTGCTCCGCTGTTCACCGAGGTATCTCAGAAGGCACAAATATAGCTCAATCAATGGATCTGGCCCTTCGCGTATCAGGGTGCTTTTGTAGAAGTACTTTGCCATGGAGGTAAACCATTTCTTATGTAAAACGTCCTCTTCCCACAGAACCTCCTCCCAGGACCTACTGCCGCTGGTCCTCGCTCTCACGCGGCCTCGCGCTTCCGCTCCCAATCCCATTCCCGCCCTTGCCAGCCTCAGCCTCCTCTCCGACACAGCCTTGCACTCTGACAGAAAGGAGCCCGGGTAAGCAGATGTTTTTCTTCTCTTCCTCACATCACAGGCAGAGCTCAGTCGCCCGTGGTGGGCTCCGTGTAGGCAGAGCTGCCGGCAGCTGTGAGGCAGAGCCAGTTTGGGCATGTTTCAGCTGCCTTTGGCTGGAGGCCACGCGAAAGCTCGGCAGAGGAATATGCCCAGAAGAGCTGAGTGTCCATCAGCTCTCTACTCGGGGTGAAATTCTCACGTGGGGTCACGCGTGGGACGGAAAGCATTCACCCCTCCGGTTAGAGGGAGGGACCTCGCTGAGATAGGACCTCACCTGAAGCAAATCATTAATTACTCTTATCTCCTATCCATTAACTCAAATTGCTTATCCAAAAATACCTGGAATTAAAGAGGTGGATTTTCTGGGAAGATGGACCTTTGATTAGTCAATTTGAAACTATGCAGCTGATCTTTCACCCACTGAACCTGACAGCAAGAGCTTCCTTTGATCCCATGGTACAAGATCAGGTCAGACGGAACTCAGAGATCATCATGCCTGTCCACAAAGACGGACACGGCAGCTCAGCAGGAAGGAAGTGTGATTGTCCTAGAGTTTCTGCTTGTCACTTTGTCACAGCGCGAGTTATTCAAGACATGGGGGGGGGGGGGGAACAAAGCAGCAGGCCTGGGGGCTGAGACAGAGGGGGGTGTGGTGGGTCTTTTTATTTTTTCCCCTCTTAACAGACTGAGATAAATGTAGCAATCCAAAAATGTGGAGGTGGGAAGGACGTGTGTGTGCATGTGCCTGTTATCAACTGGAGGATCATTGGATGTATCTGTTACCAAGGAGAAGCACATGCTTGGTAACAGAAGACAGCAAATTTTTTTTTTTGCATTCCTATATGATAACAATCGCTAACCTTATCATTTTTCTCATGATGAAATTCAGAGCCCTATATTAAATTTCCCTCTGTGACAAATTTACTGAAATGAAAAAAGGAAAAAAAAAAAATCCAAGAATGCAGGAATGCAAGCTACCAAGACGCAATCTGAACAGCAGCACGCTTACAGTGCTGCTGGAGCTGGAGCAAATTACACTCTACTTAGCCCCACTGGTCCAAGGAGCTTTCAGTAACAACAAGGCGTCCTGCTTTGGGTAGCCCTCTGTTCAGGGTCTGATAAAACAGAGGCAGAAGTCAGGTAGCTCCAACAGCTCTTCATCGGGGGGCCCCAGCAGGCTTGTCCTTGCTCTGTTTACCACCCAGCCAAGCCCCTACTGCTCTTTATAACGTTCTGACATACCCTGATTGATGGGTAAAAGCCTCCACTGAAGGGTTCTGGATAATAAACAAAAGGCAGGCACCCTCTGTGGACTATTTCTTACTAGCACTCTAGGAAAAAAAACATCCAGGGTGCGTGCATCTCGCATCTTTTGCCACGCCGTGATACCAACAACTTCTAAGCGCCGAGCTGTACCCCCTCCCGCAGACACAGCGCTTCCCGTCGCTTTGATAAGCAAGAAGTACCTGCATGTACCTACACGGGAAGTGTCACGACTAGACGGCGCGCAGTGGTGACTGGTCCTCAGCAATACAAGTCTCACCATTAAACACACATTTCTGACCAAAGAAATAAGCAAGCAAACAGGGGGGGGAAAAGAAAAGGACAGGTGAAAGAAGCTGAAGTATTTCACGAGGAAAGCAAAATTACAGCCACGGAAATCTCAGTACGCGAGGGGGAAGCGCCGTTTGTTTTCACGCCCGCAGCGTGCGGCAGCGCCGCGGGCTAGTTAGGAGACGGGAAGGGGGGAACCCCGCGCCCCCCCCGGCTCGGCGACCCCCGGGCGGGGGGTGTGCGGGTGTGCGCGTCTCCTCCGGGGACTCATCCTCCCGTCCGGCAGAGACCCCGCACGCTCATCTCACACACCGCCAACCTCCCCCACCCCCCCTCCTCCCAGGGTGCCGGCAGCCACCCGAGGGGTGCCTGGCGGCCCCGGTCCGGGCGCGGTACCTTCTCTCCGGTGAGCACATGCAGCCCCTCACGGACCTTGGCGAAGGACCCCTCTCCCAGCTTCCTGCCGATCAGGTAGTTGCCGACCCGCTTGGTGTGCTGGA
>JAVKLA010000058.1:2588136-2611705 GCA_034782735.1 Sagittarius serpentarius | reverse complement strand
AAGGGACCATCAAAGGTCATCAAGTCCAACCCCCCTGCGGTGAGCAGGGACACCTTCAACTAGATCAGGTTGCTCAGCTGCCCACCTTCTGCTGGCCGCCTTCCACCATTGGGACTCCCTGAAACTTTTACTGACCCCTCCAAAATGTATTCCTGGTGGCTAAATACAGTGCAGTGCCATTGCTGAGAACCCTGGAACTGGCTTCACACCACCACACTCAATGAAGTATACGTTTTCAGATGAAATTTCGAACAAGAAATCCAGCACTGTCCCAGTGGGCAGGAACTGGAGAAGGGAAAGCTCCAAAGCCAATAAATAACATTTTGCTTTTAAAATATACACTTATCCCACGCTCTGGATACATTTACAAATATTATAGTACACAGCCACCTAAAACAAAAGTCTGCGCATTCTCTGACCTACCACTATCCCGGGAGCATTTTGGTCCCCTGTGGGAAGGTGTAGGGACACAGGACCATGACACGTTGCCTGAACTGATGGCTGCTGTGCTGAAGTTTTGCTCCTCGTAGCTGGGGTGCACTTTGACATGACACGTCCCTAACAGCAAAACTGGTCCTGCCCCTGCTCTCCCCCCACGGTGCAATGCTGTGGCAGCATGTTTTTGTTGCTGTGCTATAAACAGCATTGGTGAGGCGATCCCGGCTTTTTAAAAGTGCCAGGAAGTTTAAGACAACTCCTCCACTAGCTTGGCCACCAGAGAAATATCAGTGGAAGTGCACAGCGAAGGCAGTGCAGGTAACCTTGTACCACACCGTGCCATGCCGATGTCATCCTCGGACAAAAAGAAGGTCTGTGTTCAGACCTTCCTCACCCTCCTGAATCAACTGGGATTGAGAAATCTGGCTCCCAACAAAGCTGAATAGTCCAGGAGAGAACTTTATTGATGTTTCCTAAATCAGAGCTGGAAGTGGGAAGGTACCAGGAGCATCCCTGTGTTTGCAGGGAAGGTGACCCAATCCTTGCACAGGTCAGGACAGCAGCAAGGCGAGAGCGTTCAGTGGTGAGCCTGGGTCTATGGTCTACATCACAGACTTCCCTGGTCAGCATGATATATGTGAGGTTTTTAACAACATTGTTGTATAGGGGGGAAAAAAAAAAGGAAAAAGCTGTACTGCAGACAGTTACATCGGAAAAACAAAAAGTACCTATTGCTTTCCAGTTGCGGAGAGGCTGTATTCGTATTATTTAAGGATATGACTATGCGAAGAGGGTTTGCAACTATATTTGCTATATAGCTGTTCTTGTAATCGACCAAATACATGCTTCAGACAGACCAAGCGAGAATTCCCAAGTGTCTCCCATGCAAGGGAACTGGAACAAGGAAATAGGAAACATGGCTGCCCAAGAAAACGCTGGAAGACACGCCTGGATGCAACTTCTGGCTAACCCTTTTATGCAGCGATGGAGCGCAGAGGAAAGGCGTAGCCCTATTTCAACAGTGACAGCATGCCCTTGGGCAGGAAGAGCTACAAGGTAAAGAACGCGTGCGTTAGCAGCGGGAGACCAGCTCATAGTTTAAATGGCAATATGTGCTATGCAGTGAGAGATGCTTAACATGCACAGGCCTGCATCCTCTGCTCCCTGGCTATAGAGCTCGTCTCAGCCACCCCACAGCGGCCTCAGCATCTGTAAGCATGGATGCCCGAAAAGGGATGCACACCAGCGTTGGTAAATCCACACTGGCACAGGAGAGGTGAGCTGAGACCAGGTGCCTTCATCGTCTGCTTCCCTGCTGGTGCCACCTGGGGAAGGGGGGAACCTCACACACTGCAAAACAAACCGGACACTTCCCTTGCCCAAAGGAACAGGCAGACAGACAGAGGTATGTGCTTTTGTTCAGGCTCATGGCTCCCACTCAGCTGACAGAAACAGGGTTTTGGCCACTGTGATGATTAAACAGATGTTAATGGTACATTTTTCAGTAAAACACCTAAAAATCAACTTATTTTAAAAATAAAACTGGCAAGAAATGGCCATTGCAGCAAACATTAGGAGAGCTCTGAAAGAACCCAGTGAATATTTTTTTTTAATTGACTCAACTTGAGGACTTAATGAGTTGACAGTATCCTTTTAAAGAGGCGAGACTGCTGCCTTCTCACGATTTCTATCCTGTCCAGCTGTGCCCATCAGGGTGCAGTCTGGATGGAAAGGGGATCAAAGGCTGCATTCAGTTCTGTCCATGCTTTAATTTAAATTTAACTCCAGTGTGCTTTATTTTGAGCTGCAGTCTTTCTAGGTAATGACATTTTCTGATTAACTGTTGAAATTACTAACGAATTAAAGGCAGTAGTCTGTCTTCAGGTTGCAAAAGCTGTAATAACAAGCTACTAAAATAATTTAGAGCTTGATTTAAACCCATGAAAGCAAAGAAAATCAGAGTTACTCTGACAGTATTGTCCTTTGCCATCTCTGGCATTTTAAAATATTGTAGTAAAATGTATTATCAGCTTGCAGAATGGGAGTTTTGCAGCCACGAGGAAGACTGAGGCCCCTGGGCCCAGTCCTCAATGTCAAGGTCTACCTGGGCTGAATCCTTCAAGGGGTCAAACACTCTTGCCGTATTCCCAGGCTACAGTATCACGTCCAAGGAGGATGTGGCCGAGGACAGAATTGGAAAACGCTGGTCCAGCAGCAGAACATGGCACTGCAAAGGAAACATTTGTGAGCCTGAGAGCCTGTTGGCAAGATGTTTTGCCTTACCTATTCTGGTGCAGCTGGTGGTGGCAGCTTTCCAAGCACTTCTCTCGCAGAAGTGTGGGGCTGTTGCCCAGGATGCTCAAATTCTCCGTACGCCTCACCTGCGTGTGTGATTCACACTAATTGCTCTCACTTGTCCTTCTGAAGAGATCCGAGGTCCTTGAGTGAAGGAATGATGAAATCTCAGCTCTTTTCAACTGTGTGATGGTAAATGAAGAAGCAGGTAAACTCATAATTATGCTGCACAGGAGCAATGAGAAAGTTCTGTTCTGGTCAAATTAAAAGTGGGTAATTTACCCTTTACCTGCCACATCACCAGGCCTTTTGAAGTCAGTGGTAAACTGCTGACTTCAGTCAGGTTGTAGGAGAAACCCAGACTTAGTACCAACATCTTAGGTTAAAAACCAGTCAAGTCATCCTGTTACTGCTTACTCTCTCTTTGGTATTTTGTTCCGCTTTAAAATAACTGCGGTTTGGTGGGGGGCAGTTTTGACAGCTGTCTAGTTTTGTAATATTTGGGTTTCAGATATTACAGGGACATTAATTTAAACCAGTTGGCTTTATTACATTTTTTCAAGTGAGAATGTATTTATTTTTAAAGAATTTATAAGACATGTTTTTTTACAGTGTTTAAATCCCTGTCTGAGGTCAGACTGACAAGAACCTAAGTTTACTGGCACTCCCACAATAACAGATGATGTACCCTGTACAGCAAGGGTGCCCCTTCTCCCCTGTACTGCAGCGTGGATAGCAGTGAAGAACACAACCCTTTCAGTATGACAGTGATGTCCATTATCAACTGATAATGTTATGACTTACGTGCCTCCATATGGGTACAGCAGATACCATTCAGCTGATGGTGACGGTGATATTTCTAAATCCAGGTAGTCTTGTCATTGTAGGGAATGAACGTACTTCACCTTTCAATGGTTGCAGGAAGAGGACTTCTACAGTTGGGGTTTCATAAGCTTAAAACTCATATTTGAAAAATAGTGAACAAATTTTGTCTTCAAAAATATTCAGAATATATGTATATATATGTGCAAAAGTACCTAAGTAAGCATTGAAATTATTTTTGACTTTTACAGAAATATGTTGGCAATGGGGTTATCTGTAACTGTCTCTTCGAGCACCAAAAGCTTTACCTTTCCTGTGCTCCCACCAAAATCTCCAGTTTGCTCTCCGCCCTGCGGTTTCTGTAAAATAGTTTTCTGCAGCCAATATAAAAATCGAGAGCATGCGATGACTTGGAGGTATCATAAACCAAATTGAATTTAATAACAAAGTAAACAGAAGGGAGTTGCTGTATTGATGTTGTTATTCTTTTTCACGTTTCATTAACTAAGAAGTTCAATTTTTGAATTTAAATTAAACCACTGTGAAACTCTCCTTCTAGTGCATGGTGTCGTAAAATTTAGGACCTTGAATTTCAGTTTCATTTACATATGAGAGAACACAAGAGTAATGTATAATTATGCCTATGTGAAACACTTCATATTTGCAAAAGCCTTTAGATAACAGTGATGGTTAACACGTAAAGGAAAAGGAAATCAGACTTTTGTGAATCTCTGGAATTAGTGTATCATGCAGAAAAACGTGTGAGATATTACAAATGCTGACAAAGCTCCTTCAGTGGACTTCCTGGGTCACTCCATGGTGTCATGCTGGCACACTGTCATTGTGCTCCAAGAGTGATTTAAATGCATAATGAGAATGAAGATGAAATCAAGCTTTACATTCGAGCAGGGACTGATGCTAGTCCAAACAATCCTGTCAATGTCATGCCAGACAACATTCAAGCAAGTAACCTGCCACAATGGAAATTCAGAATCAAGATGCCCCCAAGTCGTGTTCCTTCCAGCTCCTACCCAACAACCTGAGCTCCTTCCTTTAAGGTATATAAAGACTGCTGCGCAGACGTGTACAGCAGCAGCAGGCACGCAGGGTGCAGTCAGCAGCACTGTGTCGAACACCAACTTAACAGTTCAGCTCAGTCTGGCTTTAGCTTGAGTTACCTGGATGTCACATAGAGGAGCTCAGCACATCTCGGCTCTGGCCCAGGCTTGGTTCGTAATAGGTGCAGAGAAACAACTCCTCTCCATACTGTCAATAAACAGGTTCCCATAGGCTTATAAAAATACTAGGTATGTACTTCAGCTATGAAAAGTATAAAAAGGAATGATACATCTTCCTGTTTGCATAGTGTGGCAAGGAAAAACAATGAAGTTAAGCCAGCCATCATTCTGACTGTTGCACACAAAGCCCATCATAAAACTGCTACAAATACAAATTGTGTTAGTATATTGTCCTGGTTTCGGCTGGGATAGAGTTAATTGTCTTCCTAGTAGCTGGTACAGTGTTTTGGGTTTAGTATGAGAAGAATGTTGATAACACCCTGATGTTTTCAGTTGTTGCTAAGTTGTGTTTAGACTACCTCAAAAGACTTTTCAGCTTCTCCTGCCCAGCCAGCAAGAAGGCTGGAGGGGCACAAGAAAGTTGGGAAGGGACACAGCCAGGACAGGTGACCCATACTGGCCAAAGGGGTATTCCATACCATGGGACATCAGGCCCAGTATATAAAGCGGGGGAGTGGGACGGGGGAGGAGCACTGCTCAGGCATCGGTCAGTGAGTGGTGAGCAATTGCACTGTGCATCACTTGTGTATTCCAATCCTTTTGTCATTATTATTATCATTTTATTGTTGTTCTTATTGTCATTGTTAGTTTTTTCCTTTCTGTTCTATTAAACTGTTCTTATCTCAACCCACGAGCTTTACCTTTTTCTGATTCTCTCTCCCATCCCACTGGATGCAGGGGGGAATGAGTGAGTGGCTGCGTGGTGCTTACTTGCTGGCTGGGGTTAAACCACGACGTATATTTAGTGTTAATTAGAATTTGCGAACCCTTATACATTTAATCAGATTAAAGATCTTGAAATGAATGCAGTCCTGTACTAAGCTATGAAAATTCATATTGGTGCTTTGCAACTGAAAACATTAGTTTTCCAAGTGTCTTCCTTTGCATACAGATAAACTTGCTGCATGATTATTACAAATCTCATTCGCAAATCATGGTTAACTTGCTGCAGTCATGTCTCTCTATGCAACTTCCCTAACTATCGAAACCACATCAAAAATTCAGAGCTGGGAAACCCAATTATGAAGTGCATGGTTTTTTATAGGTGAATACTTTGGCATACATTTAGGACCTGGCCTATCCCTGCAACATTTCCAAAGTGATATTAGCTTAATAACAAATTAATTAAATCTTAAATTACAAATCCTGTTTTTGTGATTTTACGTAAATGGCACTCAGTATCTGAAATCTCTAACAATTCACAATTAGCACAAAAATCTATATGGGACTATTCTTAACTCACAAAAAGAAACGGGTGCACAGTGCTCTGCAAACATGAAAATAAGCATGGGACCAATTCCTACTTTCTTTGTTTATGAGATTCATGTTTTAATAGGACAGCTCATGCAAGTACAAAGGCAGAGATCTGGCTTTTGATCCTTGCTTCTACAGCTTTGCAAACACTGAAAGGCTGAAGCAGGTGTAGAGGATGAGCAGTGGATGCAGAAACAACCTACGGAAGGATGTGATGCTGCTGCAGAGGAAGCAGGTGGCCATGCTGAGCACAGGTGAACAGAGGGATGACTTGGAGGAACACATCTGATTTCAAGTGGAAACAAACAATTACACAGAGTCAGAGCCTTTCGGTTGGAACATAGTATGATGCCTTTGTGATCTAGGGTACTAACAGGTTTTTGACATATTCTGATTCCCGCCAGGCTTTATACCTATGGCAAAAGCCTCCATGAGTTGATTAGTACCTGTTTACTCTACCACCCTCCATTTAGTCCATAGACATTTCAATCAACAGGTGCCTCAGCTTGATGTCAGGCTTGCAGTTTTTTCCTTTGCATGCTTAAAAGAAGGACTAACTGGACAGAACTAAAAAAAAAAAAAAAAAAAGAGAGAGAGAGAGAGAGACAAGAAATGTGTTTTTTTGTTACCTTGAAATTCTTTTAGTGTTAATAAGGGCTTTCTGTCACATGGGCTTCTTCTGTTTAATGATTCAGTGTTGGTTTAATCCTGAGCATATAATGTGTGCTATTCTGTTTTCATGGATGTAGCTGTGATATGCTTTCTTTGCAGGATCAAGAATGGATGGCCTGGGAGAGATCACCTTCTTGCTCAAGCGTGAAGAACCCTCATAGCACAGTTACCAAAATCTGAGCTGTTTATTTATTTCAATAGATTTATTTATTGTAAAATGTCTGTGAGGTTAAATGACTTTAATTTCCCTGCAAAAGTCTGGACACATACAAATTGTTTAAAAAACCAGATACATACCAGGCTGGCCACTGTTCATCTCACACACACACACTCCCACAGGACAAGTTAACCATGAGCCTCTCTGCCAGACCCTCAGGCAAAAATTTGAGACAACAGATGGGCCTTACATTGTGCCCTGAAGGTCAATGGATATCGGCTCTGCTAGGCCACTGGGAGAAGTAAATTCCTGAGCTGAGGATGTTTCACAAAGAAAGCAGAGCTTACACTCTCCAGATGTTCAAATTCAGGGTGTGTCGCAAAAGCTCTCTGGCTGGTCTCAGCTGTCAAGATAGCATTTAGAGGAGGAGAAGAGGAAATTCCTCGGGCAGCCACAGTCCAAGCTACGCTGTTTCACTGGTCCAAACTGGTGGTGTCGGATTCACAGCATCAGAATCGACACAGGAACCGATGCCTAAAAACAAACACGATATGCAGGGGCTGTGTATTTCATAAGGAACCTCTCTCTCGATAGTGTAGCTCATACACGACATTCCTGTGTAATTACTTCATAAATTACCTGAAACTTTCCTGCAGTATGAATTTTTTTTTTTTTTTGGCCAACGATATTGTTTTGGTTTTCCTTCCAAAAAAGCTTAGGGACACACCGTGCAAAGCCTTCCTTCCAAAGCTCACTTGCATCCCACCTGTGTTTTAGTCCACAACGGAATCTCTCAGCGTTGCACGGTTCCCTTTCCGCACAGCTACACATCGCCCTCAAATCCTAGTTTCTGGCTTGGGCATCTGAGACTGCAATGCCGTGGCAGCAAGCAGCAGCTCCTCCAGAAGCCGCCCCCAACTCCCTCACAAGGAACTTGGCCAAAACCAGCCTATCTGCATGATGCTTGCTGCATACTCAAAGGGATGTTTGCTCTCATTTATGTTCTGGCTCTCCCCAGGCTACTTTTTCCTTCTTGCTTATTTTCCAGTCTCAGAAGTATTAGCAACGAGCCCAAGTCTGCTATCACGTTGGTTCAAAAAACAAAAACCAGTAAGGGCTCTGGGACAACTGATGGTTTAGACCGTTTGCCTATGTCTCTAATTTTCCCCTCAACGG
Source organism: Sagittarius serpentarius (assembly GCA_034782735.1). Taxonomy (NCBI): domain Eukaryota; kingdom Metazoa; phylum Chordata; class Aves; order Accipitriformes; family Sagittariidae; genus Sagittarius; species Sagittarius serpentarius. Next base: position 2,603,593 of record JAVKLA010000058.1, on the reverse strand, counting down.
GGTGGGGGGGCAGGAAAGAGATGTTGGCGAATTAATCTTTTCCACAAGATTTTCTTGCCCTTTCTCTCACTGGTGTCCTCAGTACAGAGACAGGTTTTTTGCCCCCAGCTCCCAGTTTGGCTGCCGCTGCAGCCACTCAGGCTCTGGTCCTGCTGATGGCAAGGGAAGATTTGCTTTGAACTCTTAGGGAGAGAGAAGATAGGAGTTGGCCAGTATTAGCAGAACGAAAGTTGCACAGATTGTTAAAGTGGCTGGCAAACTACCAAGCTCGGCAGAAAACAGCAGTTTCTTCAACCGTGGCCTGGCTGGCAGCCGTAACCGCAGCCAGTTCAGCAGGACATGGTGCTCAGCAGCTGGCACTGCAGAATGCTCCCCTGCTACAGCTATGAGATCTGGATACAGTGTCCAAAATGCCCTAGATCTGGCACCACCACCAGATGCATCTTTTCAAACCGGTCAACAACAGGCAGCTGGCTCCACCACCAGACAGGGGCTGCCCAAAACATCTTCATACTCCTGGGCACCCCTGCTGCAAGCCTGAACTCCTGATCCTCAAGTGTACTGAGATAACAGTTTTGTAGAGGGTTTTGTTTGGCTCCAGCCTTGTCTCCACATGAAGATCCTGAAGCTGCAGACTAAAACCAGCCTCCCAGCACTGTCAGGAGGGCTGGCTTTCACACTTTCATCCGATTCCTCAGCCAGCTCACCTGCAGAGCCAGCACTAAGGAGGCCCTCGTTCAGTAACGCTCATCCAAGTATCTAAAAATCATTACTCACGCCTCCAAAAGTCATGAAGCTGGCTTGAAAACAAGTCTTCGCTCTTTTTGTCTTTCCCTTTTGGTTTATGTTTTTTTTAGATGAGTGTCACTGAGTCTAGCTCTGAGCACAGGTGATCTCTCAAGCATTTCTTTACATAGGTAATCCATGCCCAAATGAACACTCCTGTTTAACAAAATCAGACTAGTCCTAGTGAGGAAGTTTTACACATTAAGCCCTAAATATGTATGGAATAACCAAATCCATTTTGGGTGTAGAAAGCGCTGCTTACAAATTTTCTGCAGAGAGGTTCCAGTCAACACATCCTTGTAAATCCTTCAATGGAAAACAGGGAGCCAGTTCCTGCTGGGTACAAATAAAGCTTTTACATTTTTTACTGGTAGACTTTCTAGAGAAATGGAGTTAAAAAAACCACAGAGAAAAAAAAAAAGTTCTGCATTTGTATATTTACATGATTACAGAATCCCTCAAAGATGTGTTTGAATACATCAGGATATCAGGTTGATTATTACAAAACTCAGTAGGTTATTAATTTCTGCACCTGTTTCTACAGCAAACACATACCTTCTCCCTTGAATCAGCACTGATTTATCCACCTGGCTGATGAACACTAAGTATCATGAGGTATTTGGCAGGGAAGAGGAATTAGTCATGAAAACTTTGGCTTTGGTATCACTTTCAGACCCTGCTACTTAACTTAAACAGCCAAAAGAGATAATGTGACTCAGGCACTGGGTGGGTATTAATACCTATCAAAAAACCCCATCTTAGTCCATTTAAAACAGGGCCTATAAATGCATACACAAAGGAAAACCAAGAAGGAGTAAAGAAAAAAGCTGCTAAATGATCAGACTATTTTGTGCTCCTGTAACCCAATCTGGAACACTGCATCTAGTTCTGCTCTCTGCAATTTAAGGAGTAAGTTGGTAAACTGAAGAAAATTCAGAAAAGAGTTATGATAGTGAAGAAAGACCTAAATAATACACTTTACAGTGGAAGAATTTGGTCCTTTTAAGCCTAGCAAAGGAAGGGGATGATTGTTCATAGTCTGTATGTCTAAGTATGAACACAGGCTCACATCACAGACAAAGCTATAATGAGATCCAGTGTTTGGGAGCTGAATCTAGACAAATTCAAGCTATAAAAGAAGACACATTTTTAACAGTGAGGGTATTTAACCACCACAGCAACCCAGTGAGGCATTATGGCAAAGTCTCCTTCTTTGGAATTCTTTAAATCAAAATCAGATGTTTTTCTAAAAGACATCATATTTCAAACAGGAAGAAGCCTGATGCTGTGTGTCAAACAGCAAGGCGGGCTAGAGCATCGGCAGTAGCCCATCTGGCATTACAAACCATAAACTGGAATTATTCTTTTGTAACAAACCAGATTCTCTAGGGAGAACTGAGAGCAAGTTTTGTCATCGGAACTGGAAGTTACATTGTTGGAACAGGGAGAGTGGGAAGGTGAAGCAAAGCAGCATTTATAGAGAGATATAGTATCTTTTATTCAATCAACTGATAACAGTTTGATCAGCTTTCACTAGCTTGTCGGGAGTTTTTTCCAGCTATATCCAGTCATCTAATAAAATATTTTCTCTCTTGACAAACCCAGCTTCACTTATCATGGAAGATGATTGAAGGACTAGTCACAAGCTTGTCATTAGGAAATGCAAAGGGAAAGAGAAGCAGACTTACAGTGAAGCTGAGAAGAAGCTGCAAAATATGGAAGGGTGAAGGACAAATAGGACAAAGTTGTGTTTATGTGATGAATCCAGGTATATATTTAAATACCTAGTGATTAGGTACACAGTCAAAATGCAGGAATTCTTGGTTTACTCGTTACAAAGGTACTGAGCTCCTGAGTGTGTGTGTGTAATTTGGCACAAAATATTAGAACAGTGACAATGGCTCAATAGCTTTACCTGCCTTTCAATTAGTGGTATCTATCTTATTTATGGAAAAGAAGAGATCAACCTCTGATGACCTTGTGCCCTTCTTCTCTTTACTTACATATATTTTGTATGGCACCAGGAAGGTCCTGGCAAATAGCCTGCTCACCCTCTTGGTCAAGGAATTGAAAATTCACAAATCCTTAGATGCAGTGACTTCTGTAAAAGAGCGTGGAAAAGTGTTAGCTGAGTGGGCAGCAGAGATAAGTGATTTACAAAGACAAAACTACAGATGGCTTTGTATAACATAAGGCACATCCTATTATTCCAAGGCAGATCATTCCTGTACCCACATTATATTGTGTGAATTTCCTAACCCTTCAGAACGGAGACTATCATGGCTTAAAATTGCTGCTCTGGTACGAGCCATCAGTAACAAGCTTGATTTTGCAGGAATGTTCAATTGCAGGACTTGGGGCACTTTCAGCTGCTTGCTGGCCCCTGAAGGACCAGAGGTGGAGCAGGAAAAGCAAGTGTGATCAGCATCCAGTTATACTTCCCATCCTCAGCTTGCTTCTGATGCCAATAATCCTGCAAGTCCCTCACATAAATAGCAAAGTGTTTTACTGTGCCAGACAGTCAAAGGGGTATGAAAAACCAATCAACTGACTGACAGACAGTGAAGATGATTATGTAGCGAGAAGATTATAATGAAATACCTAGTTATTAAGTGCACTGCAGCATTCTGAATCACTTACAGTTATAAGTACTCCTTTAGTCTGTCCCCTAAAATACAGTAATAGAGGATAAGAAATAAGACAGATAAAAAAATAGATCTTTATCTTGAAACAAAGAGAACAAGCAGTTTTAAGTGGATCAAAGCCATACATAAATATATTTAAAGCATAATGTTAAAAATTAGTCCGTTCTTACAAAAGTTTCTTTTTAGAAGTAAGCCTATTGATATAACAGGATGATTTTTATATATAAGGATTACTACTTGAGGTAGTTAAAAGGTTTTGACTCTCAATAGCCAAGGTTTTACCCAATGGGTTAAGCAATAACAACAAATATAAATACATCATCCTGTGACAGATTAAAGCCAGGTTTCTCAAAAACCCCCAAATATGTACAAAAAGCATAATTACATGAGCTTCATTTTCTTAGTATTCTAAATAATGTGTTAACAAACTTCACAGTCTTTCAAAGCATAATGCACATATCTTCACTGTACATGCCAAACATATCTCATTTCCAGTTGGTTGATTTCCAACTAGTGTAATATCAAAAATACAGAACAGTTCTAACAATCTTTCCAAAATTACTTCTGAAGTATGTCTCAATCACTACATTCAAGTAAAATACCTAAATAAAAACCTTATTTAGAACAACATGCATTCAACATTAATATGTTTCCAACTATACCTCTATGCTTATGACAAGATATTTTTCCAGAATCCACTATAAACTTACTTATATTTTTACAACGTATCTCATATTTGTGGGTATAGATTAATTACAGGGAAACAGAATAAAGTAATGAATATATCGGAAAATATCTTTGCAATGTATGTTTCTCACCACACATAAATCCCCGGGCATATAAACATTAGTAAAATTAAACACATGCATACATGCATGCAGGACAAGGATCATGCTAATGAAGGCACTGTGGCTGCAGCTAACTTATCAGTAGAGACTGTGCAAATATATTAAAATTAAAAGACAGAATTATCAATTTATTCTGGTTTAACTTTAGGATAATGTTTTACATATTACGCTTCTATTTATATACCCACTTACATGGTACGTCAACAGAAAACAATGCACTGATCTCAAATAAATAATTCACTTCAGCTAATACATTAAAAATGCTCCTTACAGAAACCCCTTAGTGGTAATCTAGAGTACAAATGGCACCCCTAGAAATAAAAAGGGTATTGAGAATGGCCTGAAAAAAGATGTCACAAGCCAGAGCCCGTTTGGAAATGCCAGCCAAAATGCTTTGCTCAAGGAGATGTGTGGCAGTGACGGGGAGGGAAGGTAGCTGGCCCATGGGGCACTCAGCAGTGCCTGTCCCTACAATGCCAACCAGTGCTTTCTAACAACACTGTTCTGGTTTGGAAAGACAGTCTTCTGAGTGCTTTCGTGGTACTGGGAAATGCTTTTGCATTTCTCCGTCTCTGTTGCTCTTTGACGAGAGCTTTGAGACTGCCCTTGAAAGCAAAGTTTGCCATCCCTTTGAACAGCAAGCACAGCTGAAGGACATCCTCCAAAGCTTCTAGCACCCTGCGGGCATTATCATCCTTGGGAGCTTAATGTGGTACCACTCAGGCCTGGGATGGCTGCCTGCAGTACCTCCACAAAGTAACCAAGGATCACTGTGTTCACAGTAGGATTTCAAGAGTGCTCTTCAACTATTTTAGGAGCTTCAGCAACCAGAAAACCACCTCCCTAACTAGAACCTTCTGGTTGTCCCAGCAAAGTACATAGGCTGAACTTCCCCCTCAGCCACGGTGACAGGACACCTAGGTGTGCTATGTGACACACTGGAAGGAAGGAATTTATGCTGACACCAAACAGTCTACTACTATTCTGAGGAAAAATAAAGGGCTTCCATCTGCAGTCCTGACTGGTGAGCATCCAGCAGGAGCGAGCACTAACTTCACACGCACACAACAGGATTTTTTTTTTGTGTGTGTAAGTTAAAACAACCTACATGTGCTTTGTAGGAGGCTATGCAATTAGCTGAAAATTTCACCTCAACAGTATATTGTTATTTTGATAGACTTAATGTTAGTTAATGGGTTCAGAAGCTGTTTTTCTCTACCCAGTGAAATGTAAACATCTTTCATGACATATTAAGCAGAGTCAAATACAAATGGATATGTATTGACATTTCACATCCTCTTGTTTTGCAATAGACTGCGTAAAGTCCTTTACTTGCTTCACAATTGCTAAGCCACCTGGGACCTGGAAGTGAGCAACGACTTCTCCCGAGAGGCACCATCACCCGCATCTGACAGAAGGGGTGCCACTGCCAAGTGGCTGAGCAGCACCACAAGGATGCTGTAGGACGGCTACAGAAAGAAGCCAGGTCTCCCAACGCCCGCAGTACCTCACATCCATATCTCACTTACATGCAACCCAGGCTCTTACAACACCCTTCTCTTGGTAGTACTCACGGTTTTTTGAGTAGCACGTAAAACAATGTAACCATCATATAACTTGTTTTCTCTCTTTAAGTAAGGGGAGATTCACACATGCAGAGTAACGTTTATCTTGGCAGGGTCTGTTTTGCTAATTATTTATATTTGAAATGACTGTATTTCTTCTTCGCCAAAAAAACCCAGTGAATTTTGCAAATGAAGTGTGTAACAGCTAACAGTTCATGGTTAAAGAAGCCATGGTGTTACACATGCCTTTAGGAGCAGGTACACTCACACTGCCAAGAGCTGCTCGAAGCCTATGACCCGTGCAGTTGGACAGCACAAAACAGCAGCAGAAGGCTTACATATCCCTGCCAAGCGCCTGCAGCCATCCAGGCAAAGAACTACTGAGACCTGGTTTCAACACGCACACACGCACCAAAAAAAAAAAAAAAAAAAAAAAAAAAAGCATGCAGTCTGGATAACAACTGTGCCTCATTCCAGCTAAGACCCTGTTCTGGACCACTGGCGAGCCAGGATGCCAGCACTTATATGGCAGGCTCCCCAGGGCCGGTTCGGATGCAGCCAGCCAGCCCACCCCTAGTTCTCCCTACAGCCCTTCCTCCTTTCACAGCTCATAGTCTTTTGTCTCCTGCCACCAGTCAAGTATTTGACACTGGTATACAATTGGACACCGCAGGTATTTTCCAACTGCTTTCCTTTCCCAGACTGTTGATTGCAGTCTTCAGACTTCACAAGGCCCAGGAGCCCTTCAGATTACTTAGGAGCTTAGCACTTGGATGTGGACCTTCAAAGACTGGGCTGGGGTTTGATATGGCTTAATTTGCTCTTGAATCACAGAAACTACCACCAGAACCAGGGGATGAACCATCCTCTACAAGAATTCTTCTGCATGCAATGTAAGAAATAACCTGGTTGTTGGTGGCCATGATACAGCATGCATGTGTGTGGGTATATATATATGTATATATAAAATGATTTTCTTACCAAGAGACATTTGATGAGAACGCAAATGAAACAGGTTTTCAAGTTGTTCTCACGCTTAGTTTTCTGACCGAAACAGGACTCACAGGCTGGGGAAGCTTGGATGCAAGCTGGCACTCTCCACTACAGTGCTTACTGCTTATATAGAGAGCAAAACAAACTGTCTGGAAGTAAATCCTGAAAATAAATCGATGATAAAAAATGGTAGTGGGAAGAAGGCTGTGGGCAGTGGCAGGTGAAAGGGACAGAAGGTCACGAGGGGCCAGTGACTGCTCATGTAATGAACTGACAACATCATCAAGACCCTGGCAGACCCTGGTAAAAGGCTTACCAAAGAGCAGGCTATAGGGAGGCTGGATCCCGTGAGAGTGCCACAGGCACAAGTCCAGGGATTTTAGGCAGCACTACCCCATGCACAACAGGCCAGACAAACCACTCCCGTTTCTGCTCCATTTTAGATGGGCCCCATGATCTGCACAAAAATATGCTGACAGCCTTGGGAAACTGCCTAGATGAACTGCAGCCACTTTATATCCTCCCGCCACAGTCTCTTACATGTAAGTTCAGAGCTCCAGCCCTTCGAACCTGGCTACACAGAAGAGATGTATTGTTTTAACAAGACTAGTTTAGATCAGTGTCCCTGACATTTGAAAAGATTATACTGGGATAAAAAGGTTCATGTTGGGATGGCTTGTCACAAATAGGTATGGGAAGTTAGTTACGCTGGAGAATGGTGCAACTCAGTCTCCATGAAGGATATAAACACCATAATTTGGGGAGGTAGGGCAAGTAGAAATAAAAAAAAAACTACAGGCGATAAAGCTGTTTCAGTGGAAAATCATCTTTAGACCAGGCCTTAACATGTAGCACAAAATCTCAGCTGGAATAGAAAAAAGTGCTAGAAACTGCTTTTAGATTATTCTCCTAAAAAAAAAAAACAAAACAAAACCACAAACAAAACCCAAAACCACAACACAAAGGATTTTTGTTTGATGGCTGCATTCTGAATTCAGGGGCATATCAGATCCTTATTACTGAATAAGGAAAGAAAGAGTCTCTGTGTGGACTAACAAGTTCCTGGACTTTGTTCTTGAATCTGTGCCCCTCATGTGCTACGAGATCAAAGGGATGTTTTATCCTGTGAGTTATCATTTGCCCAAGATATTTACTGCCATTCCACAAACACAATTTCAGCAAAGATAAACTGCATTAGCCTCATTCACCCCTTCTTAGTGCGTACATAAGTGCCATCTTCTGGCCACAACAAGGAATGTAAGAGAAATGGTAAAATAAAAAATAAAAATAAAAAAAAACCCAAAGAAAACCAAACAGGTTTTAAATCTAAGGAGTAATGTCTGTGAAGAATTATTTGCTCTAGAGATAGCAGTGGCCAAAGAACAAGTGCCTACAGATTTCACATGAAGCAATTTCATCTGGAAGGTGAAAGCTTCTTCCTGAAGTTCAGAGCCGTCACATCTGCAAACATCCTTCTAATGTTGGTAGAGTAGGGAAGGACAGACACAAAGCTCTGCTTTTAGGTGCATCTTAATCAGATAATGTCATTTGCCCCAGCTGGAAGCAGCTGCAGCCTGTGGCCCAGAAAGTCCTTCTTATGCTGTGCTCCCAAGATCAACATGCTGAAACCTGAAAAGCTAAACATGCCACAAACAAGGGTTGTGCCACCGGTACTTCTCAATAGTACCAAGGAAAAGCACTCAAATCCGTCTTAAGGCACTTCAGTAGGTTTTCAGAGAATCTGACGTTTGTCACCCCTGTCCTGTGTTGCTGGGCTGCAGCAGCAACACAGAACCCTACTGCAAACATGCATCCAAATCAAGTGAACCTCAGCAATCTGTCCATGTGTCTCCCATGAAGACCGAGACGCATACCTATTGCAACATTTTATAAACTTAGGCCTAAGAATCCTTCTCTTGCATAGGTTTTCTTTCTCCTCCTGCAAGCATAATCTGACTAGAAGTTTTTACCAGTATATTGCAAAACCAAAAATGCTTGAAAGTTAGTCACATATGCCTTCTTAGTGTTAAACACTTCGTGGTTACATCCCATAGTAAATCAAGTACTAGTTGATAGTACCCAGAATTTTATTGCGCCCCATGACACAGCTACGTTAAAATCCCACCTTCTGAAGTAGTGACTACATGAACATCTTGATGTTAAAAAAAATAAATAAATCCAGCTTTCTTATCAGTGTGAGGAAGAAACACCAAAAAATCCAACTTCCAAAAGCTAGAAAGCAAATAATTACAACATACATCTACTGTCCTTGGTGATTTTTAAGTCTCACTCATGGGGGAGGAAAAAAGGACTGAACATGTTTTTTGAATGCCTGACAGACAACATAAAATAAGGCGCTTTAATACAGGTTCAACAGAACAGGTTACTGTAAACACAGATTACACACAAACAGAAATCACTTGTAAATCCAGAACCCCTTTTGCCCTAGATAATATGGGGAGGGAAGGGAAGAGGCTAGAAGGAACAATAGGGACCTATTTATTATTTCTGTGCAAGACGTTTGGCACAAACTCTTTTGAGACCTAAAGCGAGCTTGATGGGTTTTGTGATAATCACAAAGGACAAAGCCCCCAGTGCTTCCGACCTACTGATACCAGTGGAAGCTTAAGTACAGAGTAAAGGAACCAACTGAGTACAAAGTACAGAGCAAAGAAACCGAGGCCTGCAATAACGTATAATCGAAACCCACCAAAACCTGCAGGAGCTTTATCTCAGTGAAATTCAGAAGTGCAGAACTTAAATAAGGACATCAGGGTTTGACCCTATTTAGAACTGATTTTGCAAAATAGATACCATGGCTGGAAAAGGCGAATTTTCCCAGGCTTTACTCACAAGAAACACAGTAAGCTGAAAGCTGGTTTCACAAAGACAGTGTTTTCTGCTTCTACTGACTGTGTAATCTGATTTTTTTTTCTCCTAAATAAACGAACAGAAAACAAGAAACATAATTCCTATCCAGTTTGAGACAAGCAGGTTTTTTGCTTCTTTTCACCTCACTTATGAAGGGGGTGTGAAAAAACCTTTCAAGTCAAATTTCATTGAAACCAAAATTAAATACTTTGTTTTAAAGTACCCAACAACAAAGAGGATAAAGAACTAGGACCATAAAGTTACCAGAAAGAAACAGAGGCTGTACAAGTAGTGAACAGTTTCACATTTCTAAAATTTTTATTGCTATTGGCTTAAACACACATGCCTAGAAATTGACTCAAAGTCAGAATGGTGGCTGCCTTAGAATTGCAGGCTTTTTTTCAAATGAATGATTTACTACAAATGTCATTTGTGATTCCTAATTAAAAAAAACAACTTGCTTCCTATTGTGCATGTTTTCTAAAGCACTGAATAATTACTTTTAATGTGACTGTGTGAACACATTTGTTACAGTTGTTCTTACAAACCCCATAATGTGCTAGACAGACTATTAACCATCACATATAATGTGTATTTGTGTGTTTCCTTGCTCTGTGTCCTAAATTCCGTATGTTCATATCATCTCTTCAGCCACAGTTCAACACTGAATTCTTCAAAAGAATTAATTAGTCTTTATTTAATGGCTGTTAGCTCTCAGCAGTCCCTGTGCCTCTGATGGACAGCAGGAACAGCAGTACCACAGTATTACCAGAGAAGGAAGTAATTTCTGACATACTTTGATCTTGAGTCTTGCATCTACAATAAAACCTTGTCTAGTCTCACAATCTTGCCAGCCTCCACATCAGACCAGAAGTTGTTGGTGAGAATTATGGAGGAACAAAGTGGGAAGGCTGTTCTCATGCATCTACCGGCAAAAGCAAGTCTAGATTGCACAGAAAACCTAAGCGGCAGTTTGTTTTCTACCAAGTTAATATTCTACCCCATAAGCTTTCAAATGCAAAACTTCCATTCACTTAATAAGGAGTTGCACAGAGATCTTGCAAAGTGAGCTCCTCATTATTATGTTGCTGTGTGATTTGGAATCTCTGTAAATACTGGGGTAATATTCAAGATCCACTGGAGGCAGGGGACTAGTGGGCTGTCCCATTTCCATACAGTTATCCAAGATATTTTGTTAAAGTCAGAGGCTTCCTCCTGTCTGGAAAATATTAAAATAAATGGTTACACTAAGCATCAGATATAGACAAGCCACACCCTCAATGGTTAGATATCCATCAACAGCAGTTTTAGATATTGTCTCATCAGCAGTAGAAAAAAAAAAGTATTTTTTAAAAGTAAAGCCAAGTCTAGAGTAGTAACATAATGGCATAGCATAAAAATCTAAATGCTCACAGACAAAATCCATAGATTCCCCCTGCTCCAACTTGCATCAATCAGTAGTTCAAAAGTAACCCCCTGGCCAGCAAGAAGTATTTTACACCAGGCTCAAATCTTGGTATTCATTGAGAATACAAGAGAAAGCCCCACAGCTAGAATATCTTAAGTGCAAACATCAGATCCAGCTGCCTGCAGAATCACCTTGGTTTACTTTGGTCATTTATATCACTTCAACAGTGCAAAGGAAGAGAGACAACCTCTAAGGTGACCAGCTGTTAAACCTCAGAAGATTTTCTAGGTTAGAATCCAGGACCTTAAACTATACTTGCTTACTTACGGTGGAACTTAAAATCAAACTGAAAGCTAGCTGTGTCCAAAGTTTCTGCACACTGATTCACTCCACTAAGCAGACAGGCAAAACACTCCCCTGTCCTACAAAGTTTCCAACAGGCTTTCGAAGCACAGTTCCACTAGTCTGCCTGTCAGTAATACCCGAGTTTACAAACAGTAAAACAACAGATCAGCATCCATAAGCATCAGTTTAACTTTCAAGTACAGAATCACAGTACCAGGCCTACAAGTTTAATCCTTCCAGAGTACAAACAGTGAGGGAAAGAAACTCTTCCCTCAAAGACCTATTGATTTCAGGGATGTGATTTTAGCAGGGCTTGTATTTGATGCCAACATTTAGAGAACAGTAAGTAAATCCCTCCCCATGATGCAAGGTAGAGTTACCCAGAGTGCCAATCACATTGCAAATACCTACACATCATGGTAAACATATACAGTAGTATTTTAACAAAGAATATAAAGCCACAGCAATATACGGAACACTGCAGAAAAACCAGTTTTGCTTTCTACAGAACACAGGATTCCAGGAAATTCTAGTAAAAAAAAGTTGCCTCATAAGTTAAATTACACCAGTAAATCAGAGAGTAATAATGCGCAAGTGATAAGTAATCCTTATCGAATGAGTCAGAGAAACACCGACAGACAGACCCAGATAATCAAAGGACAGGGAATATAACATTTTTATGGATGATTGTTGCCAATCATTTTGTTTGTCAATAATGATGCACAATGCTAATAATAATTTAGGAGCCTGAGCAAAATTTAGGTATCTTAACATCTTCACAGATCAAGACTTAATGTTATTGCAAGAAAAACCGACAGACATAATTATGTAAAATTTTAAACGCTTAAGTTAACTGAAATTCAGTTAAACTTGTATTTCATTGTGTATAAAATGACAAGGACTATACTGAATTCAAAAACGTTCCAAATTTCAACAAGCTTGAACAAGACTTGCACATGTATTTCATCAGCTGGTACAAAGACAAAAGGAATTCTTACATCAAATAACCATAATTTGTTCTCAATAGCAATTTCCATACATTGGTGTGCCCATTTATTGCGCATCTGTCAGAAACAAAAGCAAGCAAGCTGAACAAACTAAACCCCTGCACCAACACAAGTAAAAACTGTTAAACATAAGACATATGGAATAATACAGATCAATATTTTAAAATATGTATTACGTGAACAGTAAGAATGATATTAAATGCTCTAGGAGCCACACTGGATAACCTGGTCTTTGAGGCAAGGAGCATCATTTATATGGTACAGATATATAACACAATGCTGGGCATCGTACACCATATATTTATACAATGCCTAATGTTGTTATAAAAACAACTTTAAATAATAAGCCTGCTGCAAGCTCAAGTACCTGCAAATGTAAAACTGACAAAAGTATAATGAAAAGCATGTTCTTTTCATTAAGAAGTTATACAATTGTCTCCTCTTTCTCTATAGGTAGTCATAATACAATACGGTGGCAAATTTTACCTCAAAATTACTAAGCATATTATCTTCATAAAGCATATCTGCTCTGAATAGCGAAGTCATAACTTAGTAAAACCCAGACTTAAGTCTAAAGCTGCAGTAATTAACCTACTTCACCCTTTCCGACCCCCAAATCCTAACATTCAGCCCCTGCGGAATCAGAACTTAATTCTCAATGAACAAAAGTTGCCAGGAATAATTCAACAAACCCTAAGGATTTGTCTACGCTGCAGGCAGAACCAGAACCACATTATAGCACAGACACAACCACACCAGACTTCAGCTTGGTAGGTGAATGGGCACGGAGCTTAGCACTAACACAGCTAGCCCATCACGCGCCAAAGCACTGCAGCTACCACCACTTCTATTAGACAATTCTGAAACACACTGGTGTACACCTACATTATTTTTCCCCCCCTGCAGGTTACATAAAATCCAATTATGTACAAAGTCCAATAACAAACATGCTACAAAAGCAGACTTTTTAAAAAAGATACCTAATACATCAATAGCAATGAGGAAAATTTAAATTATTTAACACTCAGTTTTCAGAGAAGTGACCTCCAGAACCTGTAGTGACAAAATTTACTGTGAATTTCTAGAATCACTGGCAGCCTTTCCTGTCCTGGGAAGGTTTGTTTTTCTGTACTCTGTATAAATAAATAGTGTGTTGAAAGAGCTGCATTTGTGTTATCAAGTATATACTGAAAGGAACAATTTCAGGTACTCAACATTATAGAAACAGCTGTCACCATTTAACAACTAGCCTTCAAACCTGAAAATTAATTACCAATGCAGGAAGTCCACTCTCACTCATTCTCTCTCCCCAAGAGAAGAGCTTTCAAAGAAATCATTCTTACTTCGCAGAAACCTTCTTAGCTGATGCAAGAACTGGACAGAGATAATTTGCATTTTTTTAACCTCTCACCACATACTCTAATTCTGCCTTTGCTGTTCATATTTTTCAGGTGCCAGAACAAGTTATCTTTTGTGATTTTTCAGACAGTGACATGAACAAGAACAGTAGTAAAAGTTACATACGAAGTAATGTACCGTGTTCAAACTGGGGGGGGGGGGGGGGGGAAGCACAAAAAGCAAAGACACTGACATTAGATAGGCAATATTATCTTTTTTCCCTCCACTCTTCTCTAGCTTGGCAGCTTTCTTTAAAGAAGAACTAGGAAAACTACAATTATTTTTTTTTTTCTGATAAACGATCAGCCTATAGAAATACATGACACCTGGAAGAGCTTTCCATTTGCCACTAGAACCTATTTATTTTAAAAACTCCTCTGAATATCAGCCATATCACTGTACACAAACTCCTCCTTACCCATTTCATAATCTGAATAGAACGAAAGTTCTTGTTACTCTGTCAACTTTCCTTGAATTTCAAAATACGTGCCTTTAAAGAGAGCTAATTTCTGGACAACCATAATTTGATGGCAGGAAGAAGAGACTCCTGAGAGTAATCCGCATTTGATTAACAACTCAACGCTAGCCACAGTTTTAACAGTGGAACACCAAACAAAGCCAAATACACTTTCTGTGAGATTTCTGTAACATTCTGAGTCTCCTCTTTCCAGTTTACTACCTTGTTGATGTACTGAACTAAACAACGAAATTGTGAGTTAAACAACGAAATTTTAAGTTAAACAATGTAATTTTGAACATACCACGTCATACAACACTCTGCAAACCTCAAATCACTATGACTCAACACCGGTACTAACACATTACTGTAGTACTTAACAGTGTACTTGACAAATGGGTTCTTAAATAGATGCCAATAGCCAGCTAATGTCCTTGAAGCTACACTTTGCAGCATACATGCAGTTTTCTCATGAACATTCGCTCCCATTGTTAGCGTGAAATCTAGTCATTGATTAACTATCTTCTTCACTGGTGCAAAACATTCAAGTTTTGCTGTTTATATTTAAGCAAGCAGCACAGTTTCTTCCAGCGTGACGCTATCGGTCATGCTAGGTATCAAACACACGCCAGTGCCGGTCCATTGCTCCATTCAGAGCGGGGTTTAGCATGTAGCCTGTACCACCTTGCAAGACACGATTACTAGGGATTAAAAAAAAACAGTAATTTTTAAGCGTGAACATGGAAGCGGGTGCCGCTCTCTCCTCAGCTCTCCGCCCCAGACGCACACCCTGCCCCGCACCCCCTCACGGAGCCGAGCCAGGCCCAGCCCAGCCCATCCGGCCCCAGCCACCCCAAAAACGCCACAGAGGCTGCGGCCTCCCCTGACAGAAGAAGCCGCGGAGCCTTCTAGCTCTGCCCAGACCCTAGAGCCCACTCCGCAGCTGAGGGAAGACGCTACCGACCCCCGGCGCCGCTGCCACGGCCGGCACTGGAGCGGAGATCAGCAGCCGGGCGGCTTTAGCCCCGCCATTTCCCCTCCCCGGGGGCGGGGCCGGCGCTGACATGGCGGGGCCCGGGGAGTAACCCGGCCCTGGGTCACGTGGTGCCCTTGCCGCGCCGCGCGCGCGCTCCC
>JAVKLA010000058.1:2565419-2587392 GCA_034782735.1 Sagittarius serpentarius | reverse complement strand
GTCCCCCCCCCCCCCCCCCAAGTTTCCTCTTCACCCCACTGGAGAGCGTCCGAGCCGGGATCCCTGCTACGAGGCGTTCCCACTGCGTGCGTGTTGTTACGGAGGGGGAAGCCGCGTTTCAGGGCGCGAGGCACTTTTATTTCCTCGCAGTGGTTTGGCGAGAGACCTGCCATGTGAACAGGCGGCAAATAGGATAGGCTGGAGGTTGAATAGAGAGAGGGAAAACTGCGAGGGGGCTTATCGATGTAGAGACGACGCCTGGGGATGGGACTAAGGGATCGACCCCAAGACGAGGGACATGGGAGGTAGGTTGGAAAGCGTAAGGCACTCGGTCTCCTTTCATGGTACACAGAAGGTCCCTGTCTTCTTCTGATGACTTTTTTTTTTTTGATTCCTTAGTCAGCCAATCGGAATTAGAAACAAAATGGGTCGTGATTGTTTTTTGCATAATATATAACTAACTACTTTAGTCTCTACTTTATAAAGTTTTTGACACATGACTTAAAATGTTTCTTAGATCAGATGATGCTCCCACCTCAGTTTGATGATCTGACTTTTGCAGATCCTGTATGGGCTATGCATATTCTTGTTGCAGATAATCAGTTAAAGCTAAGCCAGAACCTACTCCAGAATGTTTAATACTCTTTGAAGGTTAGGTTGCTGTGCGTGTTTGCTGAACAGAAACAGGAAAAATGGCAGACTGCTCTCATGTGATGAAGTCATGCTGTGTAAAGTTCACTCTCTGTAACAGCTTGTCATATGCGCACATACACACAACTGAAAGTCTACTCATCCTTAACAAAATCATAGAAATACAAAGTGAAAAGTAGATAGTACATGCCTCCTATTAATGGTTTTATTTTTATTTATTTGCCCATATTATGGGTATATTGTGCTGTTTTGAACCAGTGATGTGGAAGGATACAAAGGAACCTTCCCAAATACATTAAAATAGAACGGCATGCATGCAGCATTTTAAATTTTTGTGTAAACGGAGAACAGAAATATTCTTATCCGCCTAAATATAAACAGAAGTTCTAG
The DNA here is from genome assembly GCA_034782735.1 of Sagittarius serpentarius. Lineage (NCBI taxonomy): Eukaryota > Metazoa > Chordata > Aves > Accipitriformes > Sagittariidae > Sagittarius > Sagittarius serpentarius. The sequence continues at coordinate 2,586,351 of JAVKLA010000058.1, read as the reverse complement.
CAGATGATTGGTTTCACTTCATTCATTTCAACATGTTGCTACCTGATAAAACTTAATTGTGCGGACAGTACTTAGTGTTTCTCAAACAATAAAAACTACTGCTTTTGCTGATTTGATGGTGAAAGGATGTGTGACTTTAGAGTGAAAGCAGTGTTTTTTGGTATTCTGTGACTAATCTCTGTTTTAGAAATGGGCATATTTTATTTCATACTCCTTCCTCTCAGATGTAGTGAAAGTATGATGCTTTTATTTGATGCAGTCAGAAATATTGAGTGAAATTCTGATGGCTGGCTGCTGAAAGGTAGTAAACCACTGGATTTCATTTTAACATCAGTTGTGGGGAAGAAAACTATACTTGCTAAAATCCCGGTTCTGCCATCATTTGTACATATGATTAGTTCCATAGGACTACTTATGTGTAAAGCTAGCACATTAATAAATTCAGGGTTTGTGTAATTACCGTCCTGTTGTCAGGATGCGTGTTTATGATATTAGCTAAGGACATAAAGTCTGGTTCTTAAACTGTTCTCTTAACTTTCCAGCATGTGTTGCCTGAAGCTGTGCATGCAAAACAATACATACTAAAATGAAGTGTGAAACACCTCAAACTTTTTTGAGGAGGGTAAGATTTACAGTCAGATATTGTTCCATTTCTGGGCTTTCTCAGTGAAAGCGGAGAAAGTGAAAGAGCTGTTTTACAAAAGATCTCAACGTTATTCACAGAATGGTGGGAACAGTGCAGGCTAGTGAGTGTGAGAGAACTCATTTTGTCTGTAGGACTGTCTTATAATGCATAGACGTGAGTACTACAGACGTACCAGTCTGTGTTCACTGAATAGTTAATTATTTTATTGAGAGTGGAATAGCTTCAGCAGCAAAGATCAGGGTATCTACAGAATACCCTGTAGGTCAAGAATTCCTGAACTTGCTGGCTGTGCAGCGCCATTGTAGAGAGAGAATTGTGGTTTTATGATGGCAACTTTAACTGCAGCAGCCATGAGTTTTGTGCTGGACTTGCCATGTATGCTAGAGGTGATGTGCTTCCAGCTTTACTGTCTCTTCTTCCATGGAGGTGGCAGTTGTCAGCTCTTTGCCAGTCTACATGAAGGAGAAGATTTCACTTATTGCTTCAGGTGGTATGATCATTTGGGATTTTTTGGGGTGGGTTTGGTGATGACAACAATTTCTTGAATGGTGGAAGGTCCAAGTTCAAATCATGGCTGTAAATTAGGCATCCTCTATGCTATTAGGTTGGTATCCTCTTTCTCAGAGAAAAGAGCTTCAGGAAGAAAAGTACCAGCAACTCCTTTATGCAATTTGAACCGTTTTGTTTTGGCTGAAGCTATTCACCCAGTCCAGTAGAAACCATTAGTAGTTTTGGCTGACTTAGGCTCCAGTTCTACTCGGAAGTTCAGTTTCTGCCCTTTGGGTTTTAGGCTTCTGACGGTATGTATGGTTATGTTGCAGTGAATTAACAAGTTTCTGCCTGTCAGCTAATTGTGGTATGTGATCTTAACTGTCCATCTGAATTGTGAGGTAAAACTTAAATATAGAGGTTCGAGCTAGCACTTTGCACTTAGCAATTGTGGCAACCTAGGAAAGAACACTTAAGAGTCAATTAATTTAGCTCTGGCAATGGGTGGTAACTTACACTGGTTGCGACATTTGATTGTCTTTGGTTGTGTTGCCCATTGCCTTAGTCCTGTTCTTCATACCTATATTTTGAAGGCAAGTTTGCCAGTAAATGTGCCTCTTAAAAATTCTCATTTTTCTACAGGAGCAAGCATGTTTTTTGTGTTGACCAAACATGTTTGCTGCTTTATTTTTATCCAGCTGTACTCTGAGCAGATATTACCAACTGAATAGCTGGGATTTGACAGTTATGTAGTATAGTACAGTTTCCCTGAGGAAATTAGTTCGAACTGTATCCTGGAAGAATGAGTTAGAATTCATGTACTGTTAGGTGTCTGTGTTGTGTTAAATTAATAGTACAGTGTAAGTAAATCACAAAAGGTAACTTGATAATGGTGCAACACTTTGTTGCATTTTTAAGAAAATAACTAAACATTTTTCTAAAAAAAACCAACCCCAAACCCACACATCCGCCATGGTTTATAAAGGTTTTAATCCTTTTCATGTTTTAATTTAGGGGATATGTGTTTCCTTTTCTTTAATCTGAAAAACTTGAAGGATAGTTTACAGGTTATAAAAGTTAGAGATTTCTTCACAGTCTTGCTGCTGGAATAGAATAAAGTCAAGTTTCCTATTTTGTAATCTATATTTATATTGATTAATGCAGTATATTCACTTAATCGTGTGTCTCAGGTTGGTAATAGTTAATCAGTACCACTGAAACAATTGACATCCCACTTAAGCATGCCTAGATCACAGACAGGGTAGATATTTTGTGGGCTGTTTCTTTAAAGTTAGAGCTGCAGTTTTGTTCTTTACTAAACTGGCCAGTTGTATTTTTTATCTGGTATAGCTATATTATGCTAACGGTGAGACTTCATTTCACATGTTCTGCGACAGTCTGTTGCTCCCTGTTGTTCCCCTCCCCTCCCCTCCCCAGGTCCTATAAATAGAGGTTAGCAGGATATCCTTCACAGTGTTTCTTCAGCAGTTACTGGAACTCATGAACCCCAGTTAGATTCCCTCTGTTGTATGGCAAAGCAGCAAGGACACAACTACCAATATCTGGTTGGAGGAAAGATTACCATAGTTTTTTGTACATTTTGACATCCTTTGTCTCTTTAAGAAAACAGTGAAAGATGCTACCTGTTGTAGCTGCCTAAAAGGATTCCCATATTCCAGTAGGTGCAATACGCTGTATTTTTCAGTCAGTGCTGCCTCCCACATGTCCTGGGAGAGTGCTTAAGCAGCAGTTCAAATGCTATTTGGATGAGGTAGATGGAGAGAGAAAGAAAGAAGAGTGCTACTAGAGTTTTAGAGTGAATTTAGTTCCTTTAAACTGTGAGACCCAGACTGAAATTATTGCAGAAGCAGTGTGCAGCTCTTTTGGGATGGAAGTTGCTTTTATGACTGTATCACAGTAATTGAAGGGTCATCATCATTGTGATCCTGAAAGAATTGGGTTTCTTCTGGACTGAACTGTTTCCAGGAATATTGAAAGCTGAGACATTCTAGTAGAGAATCTTGGTAAGAGAAGAAATGAGATAACAGCTTTTCAGGAGACATGCTGGTCTTACGAGCACAGTTCTGATACTAAGAGGCAGATAAGTTTCAAAAATATTTTTGTAGAAAACAAAATTCCGTCTGTGTACTTTTATGATGTTATTTTCATATAAGTGTCTTTTGTAAAGATGTTTCTCCCCAGTGATTCAGAATTTGTGAATGGTCTTTCTAGGCCACAGAAATAGCTTAGTTGATGAAGTACTATTTAGCTTCATTGCCCGGGGTTCATATCTGGTCAAATTTAAATCTCACTTTATTTTCCGAAGAATGTAGCCTGACAGCCATGAATCTTATGGAGATCTGTTACCTTCAGCAGCACCTAATACTTGGTATGCTTCACAGCTGATGGTCAAGAATTTAAAACTTACATTAATCCTCTGAGACATAGCTTAGCAACAGAAGTTCAGCAGACATCAAAATCTTCCTTCTTTTCTTAGTAGCTCAAGGAAGAATGAGGACCTGAAGAGGAAAGGAAGCAGTGAGTTTTATAGGGGAAGGAAAATGTATGTGGATAACATTTTTTTTGGCCATTTTTTTTTTTTTTTAAACATCTGACCTTTTAAAGATCTGATCATGCTTTAAATAATAATGGTGGTTTGTTAACAAAATAGTCTGGTATCTGTGCTTGTTAGTCACGCCTTCCATCATCTTTTTTTTTCTGCAGGCACATGAACAAATAACTACAATTACACTTCTATCTATAAGTGACTTGTAGTTTGGCTGTATCAGGTGGTTTCTAAATGCATAAATAAAAAACATTCCAAAAAGTATTGAAAGAATGCACAGAGTACTGTCTGTGTCATATGTGTGTATGGAACCTGCTTAGAGAAATGTTCTTGGACACATAAGACTTGATGAAATTGTTGAGGGTGTGTTAGACTGCTCTGTGAAAATTGGAGAAGGGAAGATTGAAGGAGAATATTGTAACAATGACCTGAGTGCTTGATATCCACTAATCACTAAACACTGTTTCTTTCAGTAGATTATGCTTCCATCTGCGTTGCTGCTTTTCTGTGGCTTTTATTTAGTAAGTATATAAAACAGAGCCATACCTCTTTATTTGTAAATAAAGAGACCTTTTTATGGCAAAGAAACTTCAGCAAGAGAGTAAAGCCAGGGAAGTCAGTTCAAGTCTTAAAAGGTACTTTTACCTTCCTACTATGTTATCTCATGTTTAAAACAGGTAGATAGACTTAAGATCATACAGCAAGCTCGAGACACCCGAAAGGATATAAGCCTGATCTTTTTCCTTCTGTGCCAATGGGATAAGTCTCACTGGATGACAGTGTCTCACTTCTTTCCTAGGAGTTTCAGATTTGGAAAGCGTATTGAGTTGCCTGTTTTCTATGGCCATGTGTTATGTTTTTCCCTTGGCATTCCTGTTTCTTCTCTACTGGCATGCACACATCACTGTCTGGTTTTGCTTTTCTTGTAATGAATTCAGTAATGAAGTGAAGCTGATAGCATTCCTACATTTCAACTTGCTCTTCTGAAGACATGCTGTGCCCAGACATGCTGTATTTTTATAATTCCAAGGTAAGGCTGTGGGTAAATTTGAAAATAGTAATTCTCCCCTTTGATTCAAAACCCCCAGTTCTCGCATTTCTGTGTAAAATAGACCCTTGAAGGGCATTAATTGTAGAATGTCGGAAATTTAATAATTTGCTGCTTGAAAGACTGAAAACTAAAGGCTGTCATCCTCCTATTCCTTCTCGTGTTACCCCACCCCTCCTATTACACCTCACCCAGGGCTTATGAACTGGAGCAGGTTCTACAGTTTGAGTTGGAAGGCTGCCTTAGTTCACTCCTGCCACGTCTTTTCTACTCCTGTACTTTACATTGGATTTTAATTTGGGAGTGGTTACTGGCTTGCTCTTTAAATAGCAGGCAAAATGGTTAGTCTCCCTTTTGCTATCTGCTATGGTTTAATGAGTGGCTCATCTTTGTTATTTAATTGCATTATTAGCCTGAAAATGAGCAGGTGATTTTTCTGCCTTAGAGGTTCTTGGCTTTATAGGTATTTTATCCTGTACTTCCATACTGTTGTGAAAAGTACACAGAAATCTTGAATCAATGTTTTCTATTGTGGCTTGAGTTTAGTAGGCTCTTTAATACCTCCACCTTTTTGTAGTACATGGGTTGATATGGCGCAACACAGAAATGATTCCTTTTAATGATACTGAAAATTAAATAAAAATCAGCTTTAAAATAGTAATTTGGTATTCCAAAATATCATGAAAATTTAAAAGGCAACAAAGTTTTTTTGTACTATTCCAAGATACAGTGATGGGGGTGTGTGTGAAGAGAGGGCAGAATACGTGCGTGTGTGTGTATACACACACATATATATGCATATACATACATGTGTATATGTGTGCATATATATTTATATATAAAATATTTGCATCTCAATTTGATGCATATTTCAGCTGTAGTTCATCCTGAGCTGGAAATAACTGTGTGTGTACTGACCTCATTGCTTTTGCTATGTTTTTGTTGCTGTTGCAGAGTGCTGTCTGTGACAGCAAAAGAACAGTTACAGTGATCTGCTCAGTCCTGTTCTTCCAAAGCTCTTGTGTATTCCTGCCTTATTAGCCTAAGTTTCAGCCTCTCGTGTTCTTTAATTAATGAATTCTCCAAGCTACCATATTCTTTACTGTATCTCCCCTGGCTACTTCAGTGCATCTAGCTGATTTCCCTTTTTCCTGCCCTCTGGCAGTTTCTTTCTCCTTGGGTTCCCCCCCCGCAATGTCATTCTTGGGATGCCTTTTAAGACACTTTTTATTTTTTGCTGCCACTTGTTTATTGTCATCTTTTGTCCTGATATGAGCTCTCCCAGTTTTCCTGGTTCTCTCTAGTTGTGTTCCTGAAATACGAACGCTGAAGTGCTGCTTTCTCACTGGCTTCTTGGTTCTTGTTATGTGGGACTGGGTCCTTTTTCTGGAGGACCAGTTACTTCTTGGTGTGTAAAGGAAAGGATATGGAGTCTTGTCTTAATGTTGGCTCCTTTTTTCCTCCTCCCATCTAATTTTTTGAGCCTTCTGGTGGTTTGTTTGTGGGTGTTGGGATTCTGAAATTTTTTGTTGTTCTCTTTCATTACCTCTTAAAACAGATTTTCCTGGGTTTTAATAATAGCACTGACTTTGTTCATCAAGAATCTTTGCACTTACTCTAAACTCACAGACACCTCTCTCCCTCTGTCTGACAGTTTTAATTTGTCCGTACTGTGATTTCTCAGCAAGGAGGGTTGTTCGCTGAACTATGTCTTACAACTTGAATGGCTTTAAAAATCAAACATTCTGGCACTAAAACTTGCCTTTTATGGAGATTAGTAATGAAAAGTCATGGTCTTGACTTGACGTTGGTGTTGGAAAAGGTACCTGGCTACCACTGTCTTGAAGGACAATTTTTCTTCTTTTATATCTTCTGGAATAAGAATCAAATTATGAAAGTAAATACCTTCTTGCCTATTCTTTGTATTTTATTGGTGTAGGGCTTTCATTTTTTATTGCTGAAAGTCTTGTTGTCACTTTACTTGCCTTGTAATATTTGGCCAATTTTTTTAATCTTTTGCATTGTTTTCTTCCTTAACTGAGACAGTGGATAAGTCTGTGTAAGTTGGTCACTTCACAAGTATCTTGGAACTTTAAATTAATAGAAAAATAAGAGACAAATTTTTAAATGACATCTTACTTTCCGTTACACTGTCAAATGAAGGTACTTTTATTCTCTCATTTTGCTTTGTGGCAAACAATTACATTTTTTTACTAATATGCAAGGGCTCTATTTTTTGTTTATTCTGAGAGCAAAATCAAATTATGTAATGCAAAACAATTTTTTCTATGATTTGTGGGGAATATTTTAAGGAAAAAATGATTATGTGTGTGTAGGAAATGTTGAAGATCTCCATTGTTTTTTGCACTTACAAATCATGACAATAAAATTATTCTACCTTTAGTAAGCCACAGCTTAAATAGGAACTTAGGTTTATGGGAAGAATAGAAAATAGTATTTAATGAAGCAGAGCACCTAACCATGAGCTGTGATACAGAAGGAGGAATTAAAAAGTAGTACTGGTATGTCCTGGCTTCTCTTTCTGCTTGGAAGGTGGGAAGCAAGATTAGAGAGGATGGTCCTGACAAGCCAATGTGGATTATGCTTCCAAGTCTAATGATTAGTAGAACAAAAGTGTGCACAGTATGCCATAAAAACATAGTGTGGCATATGGTGTAGTTTTTGCAGCTGGTTATTTTACAGTGTGAAATTACAACAGCAGTTTACGGAGTATACGGAATTCACTGTAGATCCAGAGTAGGCAGAGTGGTCTGGAAAGGGGCGAAATGTGCATTGGATTTTGGTGTCTTCTGGTATATGTGTGTGCATGCTTATGAGTGCCAGACTGTAGGACTGTTACTTAAAAACAAACCTCCCCAAATGCCTTATTTCCCTATTCTCTTAAAATGCTTTACAGGAAGCAAAGTACAATAAGAATGTCATGCTGTTGAGGTGGTGGCGGGGTCCTGCAGAAAATGTGTACCTCTTCCCTCAGCTTTCTGTGTTCAACCTTTCATGGATGTTTCATCAGCTCTGACAGTTCTGTGTGCAAATTTTACTTTCTCTCAGTTTCTGAAATGTGAGGCTAATACTTGTTTTCAGCGTTATGGTTGATACTGGAAGACAGAGCAGTGTCTTTTCTGAATGCCTAGGTTCAAGACTTTTTCAAGACTTTTTGAAGGTGTTTTGTAGTAAATTTCCTCACGTGTGAGGTGTAAGTCATGGTCATGCTCTTTGTGGAAATGAAGTTAGGGATTTTTTTTGCTCAGAGTCACACTTTCAGATTTGAAGAGCTGTACATCCTACCTGTATCCTACATGTTTTGAATATAGAATATGCTTTCAATGAATTCAGACTTTAAAAAAGAGTATTTAAATCTGGCACTGCAGAATCCCTTTTTGTGCTTAATGGTCTTAACAGAATAGCACTCTACTTCTGATATGATTAAAACTCTTTGAAATAGTGTGCCTGGAAACATTCAAGGCCAGGCTGGATGGGGCTCTGAGCAGCCTGATCTAGTTGAAGGTGTCCCTGCTCACCGCAGGGGCGTTGGACTAAATGACCTTTGATGGTCCCTTCCAACCCAAGCCTTTCTATGATTCTGTGTTTATAGAAATGAGATCAGAATTATTCTGTAAGTTGTGTTCACAGAATGCTTCAAACTGTCGTCTATAGACTAGTAACTTCTGAAAACTTTGTTCTTGAGGAATTAACTTTTCCACTGAGTGACATCAGTATGGAGAATAGTGCAGACAATTCTCCAAACCAGTTGGTGCAGTTAATTTTAATAATATGGTGTGGTCATAGTAAGCAAAATGGTGAACATTTCCACTGAGGATATTTGCAATGGCTGTACATAGCGGGATAATTTGGAAACTTAGTATTGATTTGATTGCCTTGATGGGTGAAAGTTGTTGTACTTTTATGCACATTATTTTAAGATTACAGGATTATGTTAGTCTAGCTAGCTGTAGGGCCGTCCTAGTATTTCTATTTGATAAGCAGATACTCAGGCTAATTTAAATCAAACTGCAGTTATTTCTGTTTTATATTCTTTTTATAAAATAGCAAGTTCCCACACCATAAGTGCCTGTACCATAAGCAGATACTAATTTTTAGACACAAATGGGACTTTGACAGCAGCCTTATCAAAATCTGGTAAATCGGTGAATATGGGTTAGTTCACAAGAAAGATAGCTTTGAACATTGCCTAGAAATATCTGCCTGTTAGTCTCTTTGTTTCAAGAGCCAGCCAGCATTGTGGCGATATGTAGTGTGGAATGTCAGTAATCAATCAGTTGTCTGAAACGTCTTTTTGGTTAACTGCTTAAACTTCAGAATACATTTTTAATATTTGTTTTCTCTGTTTAGCTCTTTTCACTGATGGAGATGAAACCTCCTATTTCCCGAGCAAAAATGATTCTCATCACAAAAGCTGCCATTAAAGCTATTAAGGTAAAGTACAATAGAATAAACATGAAACTGTAACATTAGCAGTGTTTTCTTATTTTACGTCTAAGTAAATGCATCTCTGGATTTCCCAGTCAGCTTCACGGATGTTTTATTCCGGTTGCCGTTAAGAATGTTAGCTAGAAACAAGTGGGTGGTGAATATCATCTTTTGCTTTTAGACCAGTAGCATAATGCCAGCTTGATTTTTTTTTTTTTTTTTTTTTTTTTGAATCATTGCTTTTCAATGCTACACCCACTAGGGTGTTGTGATTTCTATGTAATAAAATTTTAAATGTTGCAGGATGCAACTGCACTGTAGCATATTAAAACGTAGTGGACTTGCTTAGAAAGTAAGTCCAGAAAGCTCTCACTAATGCTCTAGAATGTGTGTCTTTTGTGTACACACTGACACACTTCTGACAGAAAGGATGGCTTGTTTCTGTCTGTTCCCCCCCGTGAAATCTTTTTCTCTGTGCTCGATTAACTTAGCTTGATAACATACTTCTTTCTAGAATGCAACTACAATATTTTATAGTCTTTCCTAAATGGTATTAAGCACAAAGAGTTAAAATACTTCTAAAATGATGTGCCACTGTTGAGTAGATGATAAATTAATTTATGTATTTATTTTCCAGCTCTACAAGCATGTTGTGCAGATTGTAGAGAAGTTTATCAAAAAGGTAAAAAGTAAAAAATAATCTACTGATAAAGGTGTTGCCTGCATCTGTTACTAGATATTATTAATAATGCTAGTAAACAACCAAAGAGGCTTCTGCTATTCAGGGACTGAGGGAGGAAATTCTGTTTTATTAGGATTTTCTACATTTTGGTATCTCTTTGTCTATATAATCTCCTCATTGTAGTTTAACATAGTACATTTAAGAAGGGGAGAAAAACAAAATTGTGACATTTCCTCTTCCTCCTCTACCCAGCAACTGGGGAGGAAACTGGAGGTAATGAACTTCAAATTAATTTTCACTGGCTAAGATAATACATATTTTCAGAAAATAGAGTTTTTGTGCTTGCCTGGGCATGTAGAACAACAGGCTAGAATGTAACACTTCAGAAAACCAAACTATCATGCTGCCTAAAGTTCCTCTGAGTGAACAGGAAAAACCCTCTTTTTCATTCAAGGTCCTTCAGAGACTTCCAAAGAGAAGGACTTTGCTTTAAATTCTGGAGAATAGAGTTGGGGGAAGTAGTTCAGTGCATTGAGTGTGAGGTAGCTTGATAGCAGAGTTGCGACAGTAGTATTGTATTGTAGTAGACTTGTTGCTGTGGTGACATGTTTTGAAGCTAAAGGTACTTTAAAAGCAGCGATTGAGAAGATAAAGGCTGCTTCAAGCTATCCAGGTGTATTTACTCTGTCCCAAATGTGAAAGCATGTTTTTGTCCTTTTTTTTGCATTTCTATATACAAAGCAAAAGTAAAGCACTAAGAGAATTCTACATAAAACAAATCTAAACAAATTAACTTTTTTTTTCTATGCAAGTATACTAAATATAGATTTTATCTAGGGATGTAAGGTGAATGCCTGTTATCTTGTTAGTATCACTGCATAATGGAAAATTATTTTTATGTTTTCAGTGCAAACCGGAGTATAAGGTCCCTGGATTGTATGTTATTGACTCTATTGTTCGTCAGTCTCGTCACCAGTTTGGAACAGACAAAGATGTTTTTGGGCCAAGATTCTCTAAAAATATTACTGCCACATTCCAGTATTTGTATCTCTGTCCATCTGAAGACAAGGTACAACTGTAATTTCTCAAGTGTTGTGATTTGATAACAGTGCTACTTTGGTGTTTCCACTTAGTGAAAGCTAATTTGGTGATTCTTTATGTCTATGGTAGTGAATCTTGTTATATGAAATGGTAAAACATGCTGAGAAAGATTACCAAAGGTGATAATTAAATGAAAGTTCTAGTTAAAATATTTATTTTGCCTAACTTCCATCAGTTTAGTTTTGCCTATGCAGATGCTTCAACAATGTATGTGACTATGCTAAAACTTTTCTTCTTGAGGCTTCTTCAGGAAAACTTACTATGGAGGGTGGTGTCTCCCACAAAAATAAAGTGTTAGATGAGAAGCTCTGGTGTTGTAGGCAGCAAAGGTTCTGCTCCCAAATATTTTCTAAGAAAATCATCATGTTGATTTCTTCAGCCTTTACAAATCCCGACTTGAGAATTTCATTGCTGCACTTCATTGTCAAGAGTGGCTTAAGGCCTCAGTTTCCTTAGTTTTGCAGTACTTGCTGATAAGAGGCTCAGAAAGTATCCTGAATTCATGATGGTCCAGGTTGCTACCAACAGATAACTTTTTTGCCCTCTGTCAGAACAATTTCAAAAGACTCCCAAGATAAGTGTGTTTTAGAAGTTGCCATTTGGTTTCCAGAAAATAGTCTACTTGCTCTTTTCCTTAATTGTACTACTGTAAGAGCAAAATACTCTTTTTCTAACTAACTTTTTCCCTAACTTTCTGACTAAGGTTTTGAAAAGCTTTGATGGTCTGTAGTTTTCTAATGTGGAACATTTAGACCTTTAAGCCTTGAATCTGATGTTCTGGAGCTTCTGGGTTAATACCCTGGTGAAATAGAGCAGTCCCTTCTTCTTTCTGTCTTTGTGGTTACCATTTTTTTGTTCATCTAAATGAATTAGACTATCCATCTCCTGTATGGAACTACCTGATATCTCACTGCCAGAATAATTAAGATGTTCTCTACTAGGGGAATAATGCTATTTATAACATGCTTGCTTTAATGCATTTCCGGTACCTAAACAAAAAACCTGATCTGCAGAGACACAGCAACTATGGTTGATTTCCAAAGAGAATGATACTACCTTTTTTTTTTTAACAGCCTTTCTGTAAGATTAATATGTGACTGAAAACAAGAGTATTGAATTTGTGCATTTTTTGGCCTTCATATTATTTTCAAGTCTTCTGGAGAGAGAGAATACCCAAAGCTAAAAAAATGCTACTGTTTTGAAGTTAACTGTTTTTCAGATGAAAATCTTATTTTTAAATAAGTATTTCAGGTTTCTCTCTAGTTGATCTTATTGTAGAAAACATTTTGTGAAATTCTTTCATTGCTTAGCTTATGTAAGTACAGGTGGATTTGCATGGGTGTATATAAATGAGTCACAGCAAGACATTTTATTGTTGAAACAAAAAGGAACAGAATTGATTTATTCTTAACAGCTACAGTAGAAGTAAAAAGTACTTAAAACCTATATGTGTGCAGGTCAGATGACTAAGTATACAAAAAGGACAGGTATGTCAATATAACATGCATTCTCACTTTTACCTCCTTCTATGTTCCAACTGAAGCAGCACATCTAGTTAGATACTATTGTTTAACACTGGGCTAAAGAAGGAAAGACTAATTTCCAGCTTGTTCCTGAAATCTTCATTGTTCTTAATGTTAAAAAAAGAAACAAGCTTAAAATAACATCTGACAATCAGAGGTTCTAATTTAATCTTTGTGCAGTGATCAGTTAGAATGTTTTCCACTTGCTTTCCTGATGTTTTGAATAGTGATGGAGATGGGTTTTCTGGTGTCAACATAGAATTGCTTGGGTTAGTAGAAAAAAATTAAAGCAAGCAATCTTCTATGTAACTTTAAAGCTTTGTTCTAGGGTTTTGTGGTCTAATTGCCCCTCTCTTCATTAGGGTTTTCCATCTCATCTTCATTTTCTCTGTCCTTCTTGTCGCATTTGTTGTTTGTTTCACCCCTTCATGACCATCTGTGAAGAAATGGTAGGGCTGATGTGACTTCCTCTATAGTATATCAAACCTGTTTTTTCTGACTGACCAGAACAGTTTTAGAAAAATGGTACGAGTCACTTTTTATTGAAGTGGATAGTAAAATAAGTTGGCAGGGTTTTTTTGCGATGTTTAACAACATAGGCATTGTTAAATAGGTATGCCTAATTATGCTGAACTCCTATACTGTTCAAACCTTTCTTAACGTACGGAAGATAAATTTGGAGTTTGTGAATTAGGAAAGCTGTGTTTAGCATTGATGCTTGCTTTTGTTTCAACAGAGTAAAATAGTCCGTGTCCTGAACCTTTGGCAGAAAAATGGAGTATTTAAAATTGAAATAATTCAACCTCTTTTGGATATGGCAGCAGGAACTAGTGCCACTGCACCAGTGACAGAAAATGCTACTAATAATGAAGGTATGAATGACATAACTTCTTTTAAAATGGCAAATGATAATAGCTTGTTTGCTTTCACATTAAAGCGCCTACTATTAGTTTCAACAGTAGCATATTAATAAACTCAACTTTGTTGTCACAGTTGTGTGGAGCGTCTGAATTAATTCTAAATAAATGCTGATACTGTACTTCAGAAATTATCAGCATGTGATTCATGAAAATACATGAAATATGTATCGTGTATGCACATGTGCATACATGTGTGCACACTTTACTTACAGATGACTTCAATGTCCCCTCTTAAAAAAATCTTTGATTTTTTTTTTCTTTTGGTCTGAAATATTTTTCTGTTGTTTCTCAGTTTTATAATTCTGATGTCTTTTTTTTAATGTTAGAACCTGGATAAGTAAAGCATGATCTTACATGTTAAAAGCTTCATCTTTCTTTGAATCAACTTGATATCTGAAAGCAACAGCTGTCAGTCTCTTTCAATATGCAACCCTGAAACATTTTGACTGGTGTTTTGAATCCAAATCCTTGAACAGTAAATTTATGCCTGGCAGTACGCTTTTACACAGGCTACTGGTTGAAAACCACTGACCTAAAGAGTAAAGTCATGACGGCCTACCCAGAGTATTTTCACTGACCTATTTTATGCCACATAAAAAGCTGGTAGTGAGGTTACTGAATTGTAGATGAGAATACACGTACCACAATTCTCTTTCTCTGGAGGGCCTTCTTTTTGAGTTTGCCCTCTGTATTTTGGGCTTGGCTTTGGTAACCTCCTTATTTATTGCACTCATGTATGTTGGAGTAGGACTGGCAACAAATGGAGTGAGTGAGGTGTGGTGATGGGCAACAAATAATGATGCACGACAGCATAAGTGAAATCATCCTCAGTGGTGTTCAGGAAAGTGTATCCTATTGAAATGTCTTACAAACATGGCAGGGCAGGGGGAGGGAATGTCTTAGCACCTGAGCTTGGGTGCAGACTTGTGGCTATACAATTTCATTCTGCTACGACAGGTGAGTGGCACTATTTTTCCATCTTTGTCTCATCACTAGTAACTAGCAGGTTGGGTACCTTCTGCGTAGATTTGCATGTACAAAATTATTGATTTCAGTGAGATTATTCAGATGCACCAGAGGGGATAATTTGACCCTGAAATAAATACGCTAATGAATAATAGTAAATATTGGAATCTGTTTAGCTTATAATGCTACAAAGTCTGTTTAGCTAAAAAAAGAGAGAGAAATGCAAATTTTCTCCCTTGAGCAAGCAAATGTCCTGAATATATGCAGGAAATAATTTGGGAGTTAGCTTATATTTAAAAACAATCATGTATCTTTTTGCAGTATTTTTATGTGGCATCTAACTTCCGGGAAAATATTATTCAACACATTTGTCTCTGCTTGCTGCACGTCAACACGGCAGTTATTTAAACTGCAAATAGATGAATGGCCTTGTAGTTGGTATTGTGAGGCAAACATTTGCTTAGTGTCCCAAACTAAAAAATATTTCTATCTGTGGGGTTTTTTAACTTGTGTCTCCTAGTACAGTTTTAAAGTAGTCCATTAAAATGTTTGCTGAAGAATAGTTACTTGCTCACAGCATGTAGGAATTGATGGTATTACTGCTAATTTACCTTGTACTGGCAAAATGTTTATTAAAAGAAAAAGCATTGTAATCTAAAGCAAAGAGAATGGGAAAGCTGCGTGTGTAGACAAAGCTAATAGCATGCCTTAAAATGTGATCTCAGTTTTAGTAAAGCTCGGTGGAAATGGGAGTCTTTTCCAGGAAGAATTAGTAAAAATTCTTTTTATGGTAGGAAGATTTATCTGTCAGATACAGGTTTGGCTTGTGCCTATGCAAAAGTGGCATGTGAACAAACCTCATCAAAGAAAAAGAGTTCCTTGTGAAATCATTTTTAAACCTTTAATTATTTCCAGGCATTTCAGCAAAAGTTCAGTTACCGCTAGAAAACAGAAAATATTAAGAGAAACTCAGTTGCTCTTAAAATGAACCGTTAGATGATTGATTTGAAATATTAATCCAAAAGAGTAAGTCCAGAACTTTGTAACCAGAACTAACGTTTTAAGTGTATCGGTATGCATTGCTTAACACTGAGTAATAGTTTTTCTCTTAACTTTTCTAAAATTGTACAATTATAAACATTGAGTTGTGATCTAAAATGCCATGCTGGACTAGATTTCAGATAGGCCGTTTTCTTAGCGTATGTAATGCAGTGAATGGAGCAGTTAAAGGCAAAATGAGTAGAATATGTTGGGGTATTTTAGATAGGACTTTGTGGGTTAAATAGAGTATTGTAGATAGACACTTACTTTGAAGAGGTAGATGTATGCACTGAAGAGCAAGGTGAATGTTTTGGAGTAACGCAGTGCTTTCTCAATTCTTGTGAAACTCTCAGGTTCACCGCCCCCCCCAGCAAAGGTTCCTTCAGAGCCCCCTCAAGTTACTGCTAACTCAGTACCTACTGTGCCACAGTTGCCCAGTTCTGATGCCTTTGCAGCTGTAGCTCAGTTGTTTCAAACAACGCAAGGACAACAGGTAACCTGTATATATTTGGTTTCCTTCTAACTTCCATTTTTATGTTAAATGAGGGGGGGAAATGATGGAAGTAATATCCTTGATTTGAAGCAAAACAAAAAGCCTCGCTAAGGTCTTCAGCAGAAAATTAGTAAAAGTTAAAGTCAGTATTTGAATGATCTGTGACCCTTCTATCCAGTAATTATGGTATTTGAGGAAAATTCAGTTATGTTCCTAAATAATTAGTTCTGAATTGATACAGTTACAAAGTTTCAAGAACAGGCAGAATAAATCAAACAAAATATTGAGTCTTACTGTTCAGTCCACTTAAATGTTGGCACTGGTGAAAGGTCTGAATTTTGTCACTGCGGAAAGATCTCCATAGTTCAGTCAGGTTGTTGGTGGTATTCATCCTGTGCCATAGTCTAGTTTGATGTAAAATTTATATCTTACAACTCTTTCAATACCATGTGTTTATATAAGAATATATTCTTAATACTGTATATGTTTTTGTAGCTTCAGCAAATTCTTCAGACTTTTCAACAGCCTCAAAAACCCCAGTCACCAGTGATAGATAACACTGTGATGGCTCAGGTTCAAGCTATTACTGCTCAGTTGAAAACTACAGCAGCACAACCACCAGAACAAAAAGCTGCTTTCCCACCACCTGAGCAAAAAACATCATTTGACAAAGTAAGTCTTTATTTGTTCTTTGTGTTTAACTTTTTCAGTTCAGCAGAAGACTGTTTGATGGATGCCTCAATGTCCTCCATTTGTTGGGAGAAAAATGATGCAAATTTTTTTTCTTCTCTTTCTGTTTGGAGGGGTTTTATACCCTTTCATTTTCTGAAGCTGAATAAAACTGGTTTTGAACAGTTTCTGGTTCTGTATTAGGATATAGATTTTTTTTTTTCTGATTCTAACCTTGTCTTTAATTCCAGAGCTGTTAGATATATAGTAAGACTTCAATAATAAGGATATTTTGGCTGCCAATTATAAAAGATACATCGAGCCAACAATTTTTTCTGTATTTTCTTTCAGAAGCTTCTAGATCGGTTTGACTATGATGATGAACCAGAAGCAGTGGAAGATGCAAAGAAAGAAGATTCAGCTCCTTCTCCTTCAGTCTCTCAGCCAGCTTTGTAAGTTCTCTGTCATAATAAAATTAACCAATCTTTGTTCTAAAAAATCTGTAGGTTAGAAAACTGATGAAAATTCCAAGTTACTTCAGTGCTTAACTGTTACAGTACAAAGTTAAAATGGTGTTACCAACTTCTAGTGGGTTTGTTTTGTTGTTTTGTTTTGTTGTTGTTGTTGTTTTGTCTTTTTGCTTTGGTGATCCAGTGTAGATTTGGCATGTTGCATCATTGATTGAGGAATGTGTTCTGTAGACAATAGCTCACTTTTGTTCTCAGGATGAGTTCCATGTTTTTATTGC
Source organism: Sagittarius serpentarius (assembly GCA_034782735.1). NCBI lineage: Eukaryota > Metazoa > Chordata > Aves > Accipitriformes > Sagittariidae > Sagittarius > Sagittarius serpentarius. The sequence continues at coordinate 2,569,010 of JAVKLA010000058.1, read as the reverse complement.
GCAACTGTGTGTCAGGGCATTGTTAGTAATCAGCTGGATTGCTTTGCTGGCCGGGGAAAAGGTGCTATTCCAAATATTGTGGTAGTTTTAACTATTTAAAAAACTAAAATTGGCTTTGCAGCTTTACGTTCTCAAACATTAAATACCCACGCAAACTAACAGGATCCTGTTTCCCTTTTGATATGCATTATCATAAAGTCTTAAATTACATGATCACATACTAGTTTTTTCCACAGGACCTCTCTATCATTCAGTGCACAGGCTGGATGGTGCTCAATACCTGGGTTAGTCAATATTTCTTTTTTCCCTGCTTCAGTATGTGGCCCCATGTCTTACTTTCTGTATATGCCATCCAAACCCTGCTCTCAAAAACAGTATCACTAACTTTGTCATTAGCTTTCTTACTGTGTTTATCACCTTGAGCACTGTAATGTTCCACAAGTATTAGTTAATTAAAATGCCTTTTAAGTAAATTGGTAGTGTTTTCCCTGTAATACAGATGGAACTCCGGAGTACAGAAAAATGAGGTAGGTCAAACATAAGCACTGCTTGTGTACACCCAACTAGAGATTGTTGGACTAGGCTTTTCAGCATGTTTATGTTCTGTTTGTAGCATTTCAAAGCCTCTGTCCTTCTTACCTTACAGTTGTGTAAGATGCCTCTGAAGGTTGGATTCCAGTAGTCTCATTGTGGGCACACAAAATCAGTAATAGTCTATATGAAAAACTGATCTGTCCAGAATCATCTTAAGAATTGTATGGCACCTGTGTCTTAAAATACTACAAAGTTCCATTTCACATCACCATGAAATTCCTTTATCTTCCTGAAATCCTGTTCACTTTCTTACACAAACTGCATCTTGTAAACAGGTCCTATTAACTGCACAGACCTCATTAATTCCCTGAGCACTGTCCATTCTGTGTGTTGAATCAGGAAGTGAATGGCATTACTGTAATCCTTGTGTGATACACATATCCTTTTCTCCTCTGCCCTAAATTCCTCCCAAACTAAAGTTTTTTTCCAGCAAAAGTACAGCCAACTTATTTTCCTTGAGGAAAAGGCTTACTTCTTTTGTTCTCAAAAGAGGAACTGGGAATGAAGAAAGTTAGCCTAAGGCAGACAACCTTCATGAAGAATTTCCATAGACTGAGATCTTTAGCAAGATCATATAAGTACAGGGGGAAGAGAGGCTTAAACCTTTATGTAGCATTTCTTTAAATGTTGAAGGACTACTCTTACAGTGGAGAAAAGATAGGGAAGCCACTCTTTCTCTTCTTTTTGTTTTTACTTTTTAGAGAGGAAATGGAATCATAATAAAGATAATTTTTCTGTCTAAATTTGAAGCAAGAATGTGTAAATGTACATAGAAATATGTAAAATAAAGGCAAAAAACCTGTGTATCTACTGACTTGTCTCACCAAAATATTACTGGTTTTAGTGGATATCCAGGAGAAGGTATACAACAGCCAGTATTTCCTCAGCTCCCAAATATGGATCCTTTTCAGCAGCGAATGATGGGAATACAACAAGATCCCATGCGTCACCAGGTAACTTCCGGTTTTTCCCTTGTCCCTCTGTTGTGTTATGTTTTCTATCTTTTGTTGTTTTCTTTGGTGAAAAAGTAAGGAAGTGGTGTTCCTATTAGTGAAGAGTGAATATGCCTTAGCCCTCCAGATTCCCAAGAACCATATTTTTGTTCTCTGTCCTAGTCAACCTTTGAAGAACAAGATTTTTTATTTTATACCCTAAATACTTGGCCTGCTTCATCTTTCTCAGGCTTCTGGTCTTTTACTGTGACTTTGGGGTAGAGATACAGTTTTACTTTAACAAAGAGGGAAAGGTAATGTAAATTTTTTTTTCTAACTGGAAGTTTTTGTGTTCTCTGTTCTTCAAAGGTTCCTCTTCCTCCTAATGGGCAAATGCCAGGTTTTGGTCTCCTGCCTACCCCGCAGTTTCCACCCATGGCTCAGCCTGTGATTCCGCCAACAGCACCTGTGCAGCAAACTTTTCAGTCTCCTTTTCCAGTACAGAGTGAATCACACATGCAAAAAACACATCAGCAGGTGAGGACCCCTTGCAGTAAACAAACTGACTTAAATGTGCTAATACACGTCTTTCTCAAATATGTATAGTTTCTTCAGGAGAGGAAATTTCATGGTAACCATGGACAGAGATGGCTGTGAGGGTAGCTCATCTGCGAGAAAGTTGGATAGCTGCAGTGCTACATGACGAAGTCTAGTGTTTCAGAAGTCTAGCAAAACCGGCATATGTATGCTTGACACCTCCTTTTGTGAAAGACATTGGATTGCATTTTGTCCTTCCATCTCTCACTTTCCCTTATCCTCCCTTTCCTGTCCCCATCATGCTTCAGGAATATTTTGTTCCATGGAATTCTAACAATGCAGTCTCATTCTGGAGAGAAACTATCTGAAAAAGTTGATTTTTAAGGGCCTGGTAGATTGCTAATATAGTGGAAATGGAGTCAGAAGTCTGTAAAAGTTTTTAAAAATCCAAGTGTATGTAAACAGCTCTCTCTTGTTCCTAAGATCTTGGAGGACATTGTTGGTTTGATAGCTGGCTGCTATTAAGAAGGAATCAAAGAGGAAGTCTATTTACGAGCCTGTATTTAAAAGAAAAAGTTTAATATATTTGCCTGTTTTGTCCAAGGAAAGGAAATCCTAAAATGAGAAATAGAGATGGTACCAAGCTGTGTTTATGTGCTGACGGGTGATGTCACAGACTCTAGAAAGTTCTTGCTTTCCACTTGGAATAAAGGGACAATTCTCAAGAGTATTTTTGTCATTAGTTTTTTAGTCTTGAATTCTGTTGAATCAGTACATTCTGAGAGACTGCTTGTTTGGATGTTTCCTGCCAAGGTCACATCATGAAGACTATTTTAGTCTTAGTTTAGGTAGGACACAGTATGTTCTGGAATGGGAAGGAAGAGCTGTGTTGAACTTAGTGTTGGGTTTTTTTAAGCAGGTTCTTGCATTTTATGTATTGTTTTGATGACTTACTGCTTCATTCTTCAAATTTATTGTATTGTAATTTGCTTTTATATATATGGCTTAAGGTAGTTTCCTATAACATCTTGGGGAAAAGTTTTCTAGTAGACTTTACTTTGCCTGTGATTTTGATAGAGCAAGATCCACTGACTTGACTAAGGAACATAATGGTATTCTGTGGAGATATATGTGGTACTGAAATTGACTAACATGTGGAAAAACAGTAACTTGCAAATAGAAAATGAGTATTTTGAGTAAATTATTTTTATTATGTTCTTGCAGTAGTTGTATTAAGTTCATTTAATACTGGCCTGTCTCCCTATTAGTGACTGCAAAGTCGTTGTGAACCTTGTGAGGAGAGCTGCATTGCATTTTAATTTCACATTTGTGAATGTCCTGGTTTTGGCTGGGATAGAGTTAATTGTCTTCCTAGTAGCTGGTACAGTGCTGTGTTTTGGGTTAGAAGAATGTTGATAACACCCTGATGTTTTCAGTTGTTGCTAAGTAGGGTTTAGACTAACTCAAGGACTTTTCAGCTTCTCATGCCCAGCCAGCAAGAAGGCTGGAGGGGCACAAGAAAGTTGGG
>JAVKLA010000058.1:2545626-2565319 GCA_034782735.1 Sagittarius serpentarius | reverse complement strand
TTCCAATCCTTTTATTATTATTATTGTCATTTTATTGTTGTTATTAGTGTCATTGTTAGTTTCTTCCTTTCTGTTCTGTCAGACTGTCCTTATCTCAACGCACGAGCTTTACCTTTTCCTGAGTCTCTCCCCCATCCCACTGGGTGAGTGAGTGAGAGAGCAGCTGATGGTGCTTACTTGCTGGCTGGGGTTAAACCACGACAGTGAATGTTCAGTACAATTTTAGTGCTCTTACATAATTTAGACTAGGCATAAAATGAAATAAAATGCTTGCACTACTCACCCGTAACACCAGTTAACTCAATATTTTAGGACATGGAAGTAGAACAGCCACCTATTCAAGAGGGAAAGCGGCATGTTTCTGACAGCAGAAAGTCAAGATCTAGATCTGCATCAAGGTAAATTAGTGGAAGTTCTTTTAGTGAGGGTATATATTATATCAAGTGTTGGATTTTAACATAAAGAACTTAAATGTGTCATGTCGAAAGACTTGAAAATGCTTTACTAATTCTGTATGAATACTGAGGAGAGTTATGCTGATTATCTGGAGCTCAGAGAATCTGATACTATGCTGCCAAATCTACTGTGGGGGTGGTAACTTCTAATTAAGATGACAGTAAGTAGCTGAGAGGTGAGCTAACTCCTTGAACTATTGGTGGAGCTCGTTTTCAGTACCTTAGGACATAGTCCTGTTGCCTGTATTTCAAGTTGGCTTCTTGGGTGCCCTGCTCATCTTACTTCCTTTTTGAGGCAGTTTATTGTAAGTGCCTAGTTGTGCTGTACAAGGTGGATTCTATGACTAAATGCCAAAAGACACATTTAGCAAAAGAGTCCATTTCAGTTTAATCTAAGGATTAATTACAAGAAATTACTGTTTGCGTATTATTCTCTGTATGGACAACAGTAGTGAAATTTCTTGGTAAAGTCAGAAATGTGAAGGGCTTTATTTGAATTGCCCTTCTGGAAGAGAGAAAAAAGAGACCCTTTCAGTCTCTTACCTATGAGGGAGCTGTGTATAAATTCAGCCAAATGTTGTATGTGCTTCAGTGCAGTGGTAATGAGAAACAGATTAGTGACTTCAGACTTGTGAACGTCTGAAGGTCGTCTGCCTTCTAAGGAAAACTGGGTATCTCTACAGTTCTTTTTATTGGTAGAGAGTAGCTTCTATGCCCATCAATACTGAGTAAATTTTAGAGAGGCAGAATATGTTAGTTTAGTTTTGTCTGTGCTCTAAAGACACATTTCTTATGAAGAAATCTGTGGTCCACTGTACTATGGGACCTGTCACAGAGGCAGTATTTCACGTCTCAGCTGATCTAACAGATCTGGCTCCAGTATTAAAGCAAAGCTGTCTGCTTGGTTACGAGTCTTCTCCTTTGCCAGGTTTCATATGACTTCTTTGAAGGTTTACTCTGTCTTCCAGACCTTGAGTGGTTTAGAACTTGAACGTGATCTAAAATGCAGTTTCACTGGCAGAATTTATTTTTAATCTTTTTTTCAGCCAGTCTTTTGTAAAAGCAATAAACATTTTCCTCACTCAAGCAGATGTAGTTTTTTTCTATGTTAATGTGGACATAGTTTTGATAGTCAACTTCAATACAAAATTAATAGAAGATAAAAAATTGAAAAATAATCAACTGTTCAGCTGGAGTGCATTAATGAGCTACTGTAATAATTTATTCTAGTTCTAAATGGATGTGAATGAACTTGGATTTATTTATTTTTTTGAGTGGACTCTTGCCTGATTATTTGAATAGATATCTGAACTAGTTAGTATCTGTCAGTGTCTGGGTTAGAAAGATTGAACATAAATGGTTGTTGGCTTAAACTAGGTCACCTAAAAGGAGACGTTCAAGATCTGGCTCCCGATCTCGAAGGTCACGTCATCGTCGATCTCGATCTCGATCCAGGGATAGACGCCGACATTCTCCTAAGTCTCGGTCACAAGAAAGACGTGAACGTGAGAGGGAGAGAGAACGCAGATCAAAAGGCCTTCCTCAGATCAAGTCAGAAACTGTTAGTGGTAAGTTTATTCTTTCTCTTTATTGTTGATGTAGCTCTGCAAATTCTTGTAATACCATTTTTCAGATGCTCAACATCTTCCTCGTTCATATATGGAATTGTTTGTCTGTGCCTGGTATTTTCTTTAATGAATTTTAGAGTTCTGTGAAGTTGAAGATATTACAGTAGATACTATGCCTATGTGAAATGGAATACTAAGAAGAGAAACAGGTATTTTAGAAAAACTGTAAATGTCGGAGAAATACACTTCTTGTATCTATTAGACTTGTTTTTTTAAAATTTAACATTGACAAGTCCACTTACCTTCAGTATATATCTGCTCAGAGTACACTAGAAGACAACTCTTAATCTGATGTGTGTTATATTTTTAAGTTTTTTGTTCCTTTTTCTTGGGTTTAATGCTGTTTGATGTGGGTTCCAAGACTCATCCAAACAGAATAAAAGTGAACTGTACTATGATTTATTTTCTGAATGTTGTAACGCTGGTAAGAATTAAACTCACCACACATCCCTGTAGTTCCTTTACTCATAGTAGAGTATTTGGCATTTTTGGAACATCTCCAAGTCAAATATTTTGGCTATAAAACGAGGAAAGAAAAAGCTGAAACACCATGTTTTTCTTTTCCTTCTTTCAAGACATGTAAGGTAAAGCAGATTAAGCAACAAGAAGTTGAGCACGTTATTACAATTTTTGTAATGATTCAATGTTGTGTGTCTTTCAAACCTGGAGGGGAGCTTTGACCTGGAAGACACACAGGCTAATGTTCAGATTTCTGAAATAATCCTGACTTTGCCTGTGTTAATAGACAAAATGTAGTACTTGTCTTCTGAATATTTCTGGGGAGTGTGGAATCTTCTCTGGAGTCATCAAGTAAAATGAGAACATTCTTTTTTATATACATGTGTGTTTCCAAGAGCTCTTACAGTATGTGTTAACTCTTTGATTGTAGTTTGTAGTACTACGCTTTGGGTAGGACAACTTGACAAAAGGACAACTCAACAGGATGTGGGAAGTCTTTTGGAGGAGTTTGGCCCAATTGAATCAATAAATGTAAGTATAGATGGTGCAGTGTAAGCTACTTTGATAGGCCTTGGTTACAAACACTCTTCTCAGATTGTCTTAAGACAGCTTTGTTTTTGATACATTGAAAAGAGCCAAGAGCTCTCATTTCCTATATGGTTGTGTTTTCTAATGTGTAAACTTAATTCATTTGGCTGCTTTGTAGAAAAACAAGAAGGCAGTTGCTTTAGTTTCCTGAAATTTAAAAATGCACTTGGGGGTTATATAGAAGATTATCCCATTTTCATAAAAATCATGCTTTCTGTGGAGAGAATTGAATGAGAAAGGGCTATCGAGGAAATGGGTGTAGAATTACATACTGTGCTACTTAGTTCCTTGTCTGCTCCATTTTGTTTGATTATAGAAATGTGGACTCTCAGCTGGTGTTCTTGTTTCTTTTGCTTGTTTCTCTTCTGTCATTTTAGTCATAAACATGGAAAACTATTTTTATGATTTGCTGTATTTAAGGATATTTTTATATATAAATGGTAGCTGTTCCTGTAGCTATAAAATTTTATTTAAACAAAAAGAAGTGACTGTAATTTTTTCCTATTCCAAAATTTTGTAAAAGAACATAGAAATTTTCTCTCAAATGCATTACAAATAATAAAAATTATTACAAAACTGCAGATAAAACAGAATGTGGAGGTGCAGCTGGCAGCTTGCGGTATATGGAATGAAGTGCGGTATTAGAGTGTCTTGTTTCTTCCAACAAAGTAACTAATTGCCAGACCACAGCATTTACATGAACACTACTAATGTTTAACAATTTAAAGGATTAAATATACAACAGTTGTCCATATTCTCACATGGAATAGAGTTTACAACTTTCCACATAAGAAGTTACTTTTAATTTACTAGAAATTTGTATTTCCAGAAGATACTGGCTATCTTAGCCTCTTAAACTAACATTCTCTTTCATACTTCTGTAGTCCTTTTTGAAACACCTGCTGATGTTCCCAGCTTACTGTAATTGAGCGCTTGTATGTTGTTCATTACTTTGTTAATGTGCTAGCAAAACCAATTTTTTTTCTTAAAATACAAACAGATGATACCTCCTAGAGGATGTGCCTATATTGTAATGGTTCACAGGCAAGATGCTTACCGTGCCCTACAAAAACTGAGCCGAGGAAACTTCAAAGTCAATCAGAAATCTATAAAGGTACTTCTTGGAAAATGTCAAGCTGTTCTAAAGTTACTGTAATTACTGTAATCCTTTTTCATCTATTCTAGACTTTTGGGTATTTTACTTTTATGTATTGCTATGGTATTCTGTAAATTTATGTGAATGGACCACTTTTTTTCTTCATTAAGTATTCTTCCTGTTCTGCAATGTGATTAGTGGAACTTGTATCAGTTTCCTTGAAAGACTGCTAGTAATTGTCTATTTAACCAACAAAAATGGTGTCCTTTTAGACATTACAGTGGGCGGTAACTATGTTTTTCTTCTTGCTGGTTATTTGTCTTATAACCGAGTTATAATTATATATGATAATCCTACAAACGCTACTAATAAATGAGGAAGAACACATTCATTAGTGTAGTTCTTCCTTTTGTATAACACCATATTAGAGTGTGTCACTGTCCTCTGAAGGAAAATAGAATTAATCTTAGTGACCGGGGAACATTTGAAGAAACTGCCTTTGTACATTTTTACAAATTGTGTGTAAGAGTCAAGCCAAGAAATAAGAACTAAGTCTGCTTTAAAAAAAGTCTTATTTCAGAGTTTCATAACTAACCTATTTTTCTTGCTGTTTCAATTAGAGTATTCTTTCGCTTTTTAGCCTCAAATGGTAGTGCTGTTTCGTGAGAGCTAAATACTAAATCCATTAAAATGGAAGCATTTTACTGACTACATGTATTTCCCCCCCCCCCACCCCACCCCCCAAGATTGCGTGGGCTTTGAATAAAGGAATAAAGCCAGATTACAAGCAGTATTGGGATGTAGAATTAGGTGTTACTTACATACCATGGGACAAAGTGAAACCCGAAGATCTTGAAAGTTTCTGTGAAGGAGGAATGTTGGACAACGAAACTCTTAGTCCAGGTAAAGTATTGCTACATCTTTAAATGCTTTTTGAAAACTGTCCTTTGTGCTGGTGTATTGAAGTTGGTGTGGCAGACCTTTATGACTCCAAGGTGCATATAAAATCATTGGAAATGGCTAAGAACTGCAGCGTGCATAACCCATGAATTGGAGAGCGTTTGTAAGTGTTAATGACAGTCCCTCACCAGGAGTTGTGCATCTGGTTACAAGAGGCTGGGCTAAAAATGCACGTGGATACCAGGTGACGTCTCAGCTGCGCTGGTATTTGCCCTTGGTGGTAATGCACAGTGGAAGTGTGCTGTATTTGTTACTCCCAGAACCAGCTTGGTCCCCCCTGCCCTGGTTTGTGCGAGGCACCCCTAGCAAAGGAGCCTGCCTTTGGAGTACTTGTGTAGCAACTGAGCTGACAGCAACTTTATATCTGAAAAAAGTGCCTGTAGTTTTCACACTTGTGACATTTTCAGTTCCTTTAGCAAGTCTTGTATTTATAGTGACCTTATAGATTCCTTGTTATTTTGTACATAAGCAGTGGAAATACCAGGCTTCTGTGGTTGTATTAAGAAAATGACACCTGTTATAATCAGCAGCTTCAAATCAGTTACAGGCTTCAAACCAATATAGAGTTGCTAATGTGCTGGCTGTTGTGATTTTAAAAGTAATATTGAATGAATGCAGTACTTAAAAATTGAAATTGCCTTAAATTCTTTGGATTGGTACTCTAGACTCCTGTGTTGGTTGTAACCATTGTGTGGTATGCTGTCTGGTTATTGAAACATTATTTCAGGGTTTTGTTGTTCTGTCCAATTTACCCTAATTAGGTGGTGGTTATTATAAATAGTAGCATCTCTTCATGATAAGTTCACAAAAATAAGTTGAGTATGTATTTTAAATGAAAGTCTAACAAATTGTAAACATAACCTCAGTGTGTTCCCGTCTTATCAGTGCTTTTGTCTTTCCCATAATGCCTCTTCACTGATCCCTTTTTTCTGCTTAGCTGTCTTTTCCCAGGAAGTTGTGGCAAATAATAGCTGTATTTCTTCTATAAAATGAGTTTAAAGCTGTATTTGATGTTTCTCTTCCTTTGCTGTGATTCTTTATTGTTGTATTCTCCTTTTCCTTGTTCAAGACTTGGTAGTGTTGTTTTTTCAGAAATTGCTTCTCGAATTAGTGAAAAAGCTGCTTCCTTCTTGCTCAAGAGCAATGGAATGAATCTGTTGAAAGCTTGTCCCAAAACAGCCTTACTGTTTTTGTTACAGCTAATGTGTTTCAGAGTCCTGGGCATGTATAAATGCTGTCAGTGAGAAGAATTGTTAAATGACTAATGAAAGGAGTAAATTTACTTGCTATGTTTCATTGATTTGCTGTACTGTGTTTAAAGTAATTTGGAATTTTTGTTGTCAGAAGTATGTTTAAATGCTTCTTAGCTCTGTGCTTCTCATTATCTGAATATTTTCTATTACGCCATTTTTGTAAACATTACAAAGCATGGTAGTTTTACATGGCAGTACTTGACTACTTGTCCACTTCTACTGAGCTGATACATGTATGCTTGGGTATTTTTGTGTAGAGTGGAAGGGGATTCCCAAGAAATCTGAAAATGAAGTGGCTCAAAATGGGGGTGCAGAAGCTACACATAATGAACCAGTGTCACCTATACCTAAAGCTTTGCCTGTTCCAATTCCTGTTCCCATGCCTGCACCAATAACAGTACCTCCTCCACAGGTGAGAGTTGCTTCTCATTTGCTCTCGATATCTAAACAAAAACTTACTTTAAATAATAATTCAGTATGGCAATACATAAGGAGAGGGAGGAAATACGATGAATGGTAACTAGTTGATTTTGTGTGTGTGTTCGTCATGTTGTTGTCCCTGGTTAAAAATGCTCTTGTTAGCTGACTGGCTATGCTGTCTATTGATGAGGATAACTTTCCTGTGCCATAAATCGAGTATGCACCTGAAATCTATTGTTTGAGCTGCTTCATGTAAAAAAGCAATACAGTCTCATAGAAGAACATTCCTTTTCTGCTAAGTCACAGTGGCAATGGAAGACTTTTAAAAAACCAAACCCATTAGGGTTTGGAGTATGTTTTGTGCCCACCAGGAGCAGAGCATCTGGTTTGATTTTCCTGAAAAGGGATGTAGTTTGCATGTACTAGAACAGCCCTGGAAACTGAGTCAATATGTGGTTAGTGGGAATGAAGGAGGATTTGCTCCAAAACCTTGTTGCTGCTCTAATGCTAATGTAGACAGAGTGTATGTGTGTCTGCCAGATCTTTATTTGAAGTATTGTAGGACTATAATATCTGTTCTCTCAGTTCTGGATAAATTACTGCAGTAGATTCTTTTATTAATGGGCTGAATTGCATCCTCTCAGTTTTACGATTGCATTTTTTTTTCCTGTTTTCCTAATCAATTTTCCTCACTGTTGGCTTAAATAACCTATAGACCTTCTAAAATATGCACATTGCTTTTATGTTTGTTTGTATTCTGTATACTCTCTTTGAACAGCCTTTGGGAATTCAGTACAAAAATTTTCATACTCTTCCTCTGTTGTTACAATGGTTCTTCAGTCAAAGCTGATGATGTATGTTCATTTGCTAAAAGAACACTGTGAAATTCTACCATTAATTTAAGTAGTGTATAATAGTAATTACTGCCTCCAGTGTTTTAAAATCTGTATTTCTTTTAGCTTTACTTATTGACAGATGCGTTACTACTTTTATAGTAATAGTTTCTTTCTTGTCACTGTTAAAATAGTAGTATACCTTCTCCCAAATGGGATGAAGTGTGAATAAAACTGTTTTACATCTTGAGAAAATGTGATTTCTGAAATACAATATGGCAGACAGAAAAGATCAAGAACTCAAACTATTTGAAGACATATATAATTTAGCCAATTATGTGATTTGAGAACATAACGTGTTGAATTTTGTGGTGTTTTGACACAGAATTCCTGAAATGCTGTAAGGTATTATTAGTAAATGAACACATTAAGTCAAATTTCTGATTTTAGAGAATTTTAGTAGCCATTAACTGTATTAAATAGCAGTGATTTTGTTTACTTTCCTTAAATCCATGCTGAAAAAGGAAGTGTAAGGAAAAAACCAACTAGTTTCAGAATATATTGAGTGTGCTGTTTGCTTGTCCCAGCCTCATCAGCTTCAGCTTTTAACTACAGCAAAGAAACTTGTATCTTCACAAATTCAGGCCAGGATCAGAGAACTGTATTTAGTCTTCACCTTTGGTTTCGCTATGAACTTTTTTTATGCTGTCTTACACTTGACCAATTCAGTTTTCTTCTCTGGTCATAAAAGTACAATAGTTTAATAATTTGTAAATAGCTCTTAAAACTTACAAATTAAGTTCAGCTGTGATGATGTTAGTGGTGTTAGTAAAAGTAACATGTTTTGTAATATGCAAATGTGACCTAATACCTAAAGGAAAAACTCATTATATTCCACTTCTTTTGTTTAAATAACTTTGTAGAGTACCATTGCGTTTTAATTAGCTGACATATTTTTGTCCTCTGATACGAGCAGACCTGGCTTTCATTTGTATTTGGCTTCAGTGTTCAACACTAAGAGGTGGGGAGGTGGTAGTGAGCCCTGGGTAGCTGCTGATGCTGTCCAGCCTGGAATTGGGCATCAGTACAGTGATAGCAGGTTGTTTGATCCGTCCGTCTGGCTGCTCCTGTTAGCCATGGAAAGCACCCTGCCCACCCTGGTCCCTCGGACTGGAGAAGCAGGTTTGATGCATGTGGTATGTCAGATCAGGCTTTACGCATTGTCGTGATTCAGGCTGCAGTGATCAAGCATAGGGCTGCCTGGCAGATAACCCCAAACAGCTTTGACTGCATGATTCCCCGTAACATACTCCCTCTTTTCTCACTTCTTGACCTTCCTTTTTGTTGTGCTTTCTCCTCCCTTTCTCCACTCCAATCTCCTCCCAAGTAAATAACGCTCCTCTAATTATTTTTTTCCATGTTGGTCCCAGTTTTGCTGCATCCCTACCCAGATTTGCCGTTTATGATACAATTACCTAAGTAATACTGTGCTTGTATGGTATTCCTGGATATGTTTACTTATGCACTGTTGGCCTTACAAGGAAGGTCCTTTTCCCCATAAGATCCCCAGTGCTCCTTTCTGGTTATGTGTGAAGTTTGGCTGTTGATCATGAAGCACCTTGTTAACCAGCTGCAAAATCCATCTATCACTTATGCCGCTATCTATAACTTGTCAGCTTCTCACATTGTTATCTGTCATGTCTGGCAGTTTCTCATATTGCATCCAGTAGCTTCTCATACCCATAATGCCCTTAATGCCCTTTGTAATGGTCCTGGTTAACTTCAGGCCAGGGCCTAGTCAGCAGCTTTGTGATCTGCCCACAGCCCTAACAATCCCACACTAAAGGTAGGATGGGAAGAAGCTGCCTCACTCCTTTCTCTGGTAGAGCCTGAATGGGCCTTCTGTGCTAGCCCCTTGCGTGGGCTGGACACATAGGGATGTAGCCCTGCTCTGCTGGATGTTACCTGGGAGTGGTGTAACTAACTGAAGACTGACCTCCTGTTACTGCCAGTATGACCTTGACCCATGAATGCAACCTCTGTGTAGTAAGGCACTTGAAATTGGTAACGTCCTTCTAAGAGTGATAGCTGGAGTAGGTAAGTCTGATTCTTTGCCCTCAGTAGCGCACACAGCATCTTCTCAAGCCACAGGGTCCTGGGTTGTTGCCAAGATAGGTGGAATACTTCGGTTGTGTTGTGCTGCTGGAGTGAGCCCTTTCCTTGCCTATAGATTCAGATCTCTGAGCTGTTGCTGAATCTGGTCCCACTCCTGCAGGTCCGAGTAATCCACCTCAGTCGTCCACTCTGAGGGTAGGTCTGTGTTTATTTTTAAGTCATATTGCAGTGTCCAAGATCAACTTAAGTCTATTTCTTGGTTACTGAGAGTCAGTTTCAGTTAATAGCACTGGTGATAGCACTCGTGTTGCGCATTCATTGACAAGGTTTTGGGCAATTGGTGTGCCATTCTCCTGGCAAAGCTTGGTGTTACCCTAACAAAACTGCCATTCTTCTACAGTGAAGCGTGGCTCAGGCTTTGCCAGGGTTATACATTGAAGTCCAAGGGGTTTGCTGTGGCCACCCTTTCTGTAAGTTTCCCAATCCAACCCAAAGTCCTTTTTCTTCATTTAACGGGTTTTCAGCCAGAAACCAGAGTCCAAGTTGAGTGCATACCTCCCAGATTTCCAGATGTATTTCTTAATCCCACATGCTCCTTCTCCCTATAACTAGATGTGGGAGTTGTGCATTGGTCCAATATCCATCCCATACCCTTTGTACTGAAACTGGCAGACTCTTTCTTTGCCGTCTTCCTGCTGGAGACTCCAGGTGTGCCTAAATATATATTTACTTATCTTGGAGCACTGTAGGTAGACTATGCTCCTTTAGTTCACAGGGCTAGTGATTCTCCTTCAAGTCTCAATCTGAGAGATGTGCAGTAAGAAACAGTTGTACTTGGACACAGCCCAAACCCCAAGACATTCATTGAGATGCACCTGGCAGTCTGCATTACAGTTATTGAGATGTTAGTTATTCCAGTTTCCAGTGTTGCTAGTAAAATACCAGGTTTTCCCAATATTTGTCTCCACATTTATAAAAGGGTCTCCCCAGCAGCATTTTTGTTGTTTTGTTTTATCCAGTTCATTAGCTATTATTCTGAAACTGTTCACTGGTCCTCTGTGTTTGTTATCTGTCAGTGTTTATTAGCCATTGGTTCCATCTGTTTAACAGAGAAACTTTAAGTTGTATTTTAAATAAGATGTTGTAACATATATGCACAGATTTTTACTGCCTTTTTTCTTTCTGCTTAAAGGAAAGGTTTTAATGTGTTACTTATAATTATGTATTAGAAGGTTAACTTTTTAGAAAAAAATTAAGTACAGCAGTTAAGCTTGGATAATTAGGTGTGAATATCCTCTAATACATATCTAAATCATCTTCCTTTGATGTTAATTCTATTCTGGTTCCATCTTAACATTTTACTATTTATTATACCTTCTCAAGCCATTGCATACACACTCTTCATCCACAGTTTTCTCAGCTTTTAACTACTTTAGGACTGACAGCACTTAGCAAGTTTCCCCTCCTTTTTAAACCTTTTTACCTTCTTGATACGCCCTCAGTTCCTTCTGCTACATATACATTCTGTATGTGAACACTTGCTTCACAGAACATTACTGTGATGAACAGATCTGTCGCTATGTCTAGCTAATTTTGTAAATTGGTCTTTGAAGGAGTGTCTTGTAAACAAACAAAAAGACCTGCTGAGACTATTGTGTTACTGTGGTTTTGGAGCACTTTAGAAAAAGCTTTAACTGTGATTAATGGGAACACCTCTAGGGTTACTCAAAGTTAATGTTCATCTAGATAGTCTTGGCCTTACGTGGTACTCGTAGATATGCTTACCTGTGCACTGTTGGCCTTGCAAGGTCCTAGTCCCCAGAAGTTCCCCAGTGCTCCTTTCTCCTTCTCTCTGAAGTTTGGCTGTTGTTCACATAATACCCCCTTAACCACCTGCAGAATCCAGCCATCCCTCATGGTGCCATCTGTAACTTTTGTCACCTTCTCACGTTATTATCTGTCATGTCTGGCAATTTCTCGTGCCACATCCAGTAGTTTCTCACATCCTGCTGAGTTAGCTTAACTTCAGGCCAGGGCCTAATCAGCAGGCTATTATAAACCCATAAATAACCAATTTAAAACTAAAAATAAAGGTGGTAGTCTACACTAAAGCCTAATGAATTAAAGCCTATTGTAATTAATTGATTTTAAAATTCTAATAGCACAGGTTTTAATGTGCCTCAGCTCACTAACCTAGCCATTGGTGAAGAACTTGCAACAGAAGTTTGAAGTGGTATCAGCTGCTTGGCAGCTTTAGCATCTTCTCCAGTTTTAAGGAGAGTACTTTGCTTACTTTGATTCAATGCCACTTCTTTCAGCAGTAAAGGCTTTTCCTTCTTTACTCTAGAAATAAAAAATGAGTTATGAAGGGTCTTTGTGTAGTAGTTCTGAAATTTTGATGGTCGTAGAGGTGAGTTAGTTATGATCACTTGAGTACACAGCTCTCCTTTGCTTTAATAAATCAATTTTAAATGCAGAGCATATTTTGGTTAAACTTTTTTCCTTTTCATTCACACACATTTAATGTAGTTTTTATAGTAAGCTCATAGTTATGAGTTTAAGGACCAACTTAGTTTAAATAAGTTTTCATTCAGAGCTTGCGGTAAATCAGAATTAAAAAAAATAAATGAGTAAGGAAACAATAGTCACTCTAATACAATACAGAAACTCAGGTAGCAAAAAAGAAAAAAGAAAAGTTTTTTACCTGCTCCAAAGTTGTGTGCCTTATAGTATATCGTGCTGGATGGTAAAATTAATTCCAGCTGCTGTGTAAAGGGTATATTTAGATGAGTTACCAGCATGCAGTAATATTGATTTACCACTGAGAATAATTTTTTTCTTTAAGAACAAAGGCAAACAAGATCAATGTTGATATTTTAAGTTGTGGGAGTTCTTTGTCTGCTAATTAGATCAGTTATGTAAGTCACGATGTTGCAGAGTAACTTAAGGTAGCTTAAATTTTCTTGTTTTGATGGACAAAGCACAGAAGATAGCAGTCCGCAGCTGAAAAACAGATAATCCATTCAGTCTTGAGATAAACATTTTTCCCTTTCCTTTTTTCTTAGGTTCCACCACATCCATCAGGTCCTCCTGTGGTTGGTGCACTCCAACCACCTGCTTTCACAGCACCTTTAGGAATCCCACCTCCTGGATTTGCTCCTGGAGTGCCACCGCCACCGCCGCCTCCATTTTTACGACCTGGATTCAACCCAATGCATTTACCCCCAGGTATATTTATATATTTTTAGGGATATTAAGTCCTTTTTTTAATCATATAGCAAATAAAAGTATCTGCCATATAAACTGCACAAGTATGTTTTGGTAAAGTGATACTCAGTGGTAATACATACTTTTTTATAGGCTTTCTTCCTCCTGGACCACCACCGCCTATAACTCCTCCAGTGTCTGTTCCTCACACTCCGGCAGTAAACATCCCAAATTGTAAGTGTTTAAATCTTGGGCAAGTGGCAGTAGAAGGAAGGTACCGTGCAAGCAGAGGAGCTGACTTTTTTTTAATATGTCAATGCATTGTTTCTTAGCTACAGCAACTGGTGTGAATGAAGACACTACAAAAGATTCATCTGTAGGAAATCCCATCCCAACAGTGGTTTCCGGATCAAGAGGGAATGCTGAAACTACCGATAGTTCCAAAATATATGGGACTGTTCCACCTCCTGTGGCACCTACTAATGTACCTGCTCCTGTCACCCAAGCTATTCCACTTCTTGGTAAGTTCATTTTTATGTATATTCTTCGGTTTATTGTTCCCTGACTTTAAAATATGATTTTGATTTTGCTACTGACTTAACAGTTCGTGGGAAAGTAAAGCAGATTTTCCTAAACTTGAAATTTCTGCCCTTCTGTTGGCTTTTAAATCATTTTTAGAGGCTTGAATTTGCACAGAAGGAGCAGTAGATTTTTTTTTTTTAATTACTAAAGATCTGTTTTCTGAAGAAACAAAAAAGCCATAACATTTACGTTACAAATTCAGGACAGAATGAAATGCTGTCTACTTTTAACAAATCAAGGTTTATACCATGTAGAAAATTAACTTACAACAAAACATCTGTATGATATAGGAACCATGTTTTAGACTCCACTATTACATGTATAAAATTAGCTTACAGAGAAACTTTCTTTTTTTTAGTGTATTTTTTAAATCTGTGAAAATATGGTATACTTTTATGTATGGAATAAATTATTTTAATAAAATGAAAAAAGCAAAAGCTTTCATTCAGCCCTGCAGTATTACAGGTTTTGAAATGTTTTTAACAATGTGTTACCTTATTTAAACATTATAAAATAGTATTTTGACTAGCAAAACCAAGCTAACTTGGATATCTTACATAAATTACTTTTCACGATATGATACGAACTTGGTCAGATTTTTAAAAAGAGTGTATACTGTTTAATGTTACAGAGTTCGCTAAATATTTATTTTAGGATGGTCTTTTATGAGCCAGTGTCAAGAATATACTCAAGAAACTTGTTTCCTACAAATTTTAATGAGATTATTACATTTATGGGATTTCAGATCTCTAAATGAGACCCTAAAAAGTGAATGAAAAAGATAATTTTGTTTTAGTGTGTTTCTGCCCAGAACTTTAAAGTGTACGTTGAAAAAACCCCAAAGATTTATCTCCCTGAGAGCTTACTGCTCTGTTGGATTTGGTGGCTAAATTTTCCAGCTGTGACTAGTGATTTTTGGATCCTCATGTTGGAAGCTCAAAATAAGACACCCTTTTAAAAGGCAATAAAAGTGAAGAGCTACTTCTCTCTGAAAATCAGTCTGCTTTTTAAAGTCTATCAAAGCAGATACGCAAAACCAGAAGTAATTGGTTTAGATTATCTTGGATAGTTGGCAAACAGAGAAAAGCTTAAAAAATTCTGTGGTGACACCATGGATTGAGAGAATTTTGTAGCGATAAGGATTATCAGACTATACATTTAAGACATTCACATCTTAATGATGAAGTTACACTTTTTGTAATTGTAAAACAGTATTACCAGATTTTTTAAGTTTCATGGTACTATGTCTGGTACAGTATAACTTGAACTTTTTATTCCAAGCCTTTGGAATGTATTAAGTTACTCTGCAGTTTGCTGTATTGCTACACACATAAGAAAAAGGTTTTACAAAATTAAGATTGAAGTGAAGTAAATGATATACCCACATTAGTTATTTGGACAGTAGCTTTTTTTTATTCTTACAAATTCAAGGAAGCTGAATTTGAGAAACTTGAAGATCAAGAACTTGCCTTTGTTTTTACTAACTAGTTTACTGTATAGTTGAGGCAGATAAAGTTGTCCATGTGGTCAGAGTGGCTTCTCTCAACGTTCAGTCTCATCACCAAAGGGATAGGAGAGTTTTTTCTAAGATTGCATGTGTGAGCTTACAGAGTAGTCCTGAAGAAATAGTTTGGAGATCTGTGTGTTTACTTAAGTAATAGCATTTTATGTTAGTGAGTGTCTTATTTCAAGAAGATATTTATAATCAAGGAGTTATGTAAAATCCTTCCATCCTGACATTTTGGAGTTAAGGGGGGGACTGGTCACAATCTGATATAAGATACAAGACAACTAGAAACAGATCATAACATTTTACATGATTAAAGATAAAAGATTAGTATCGTCTTTGCTTTTAAAACTTTTCAGTAAGTTAACACAAATGAAACTGTCTTCTTAAAACCATTTTGATTCACTTATCAATTGAGCTTAGCTCTGTGTTTGAGAGTCCAGATCTGGTCTCTCCTTAGGCTGGAAGAAAAACATGAAAGAGGTGATGTTTTCCATCACTCATGCTGATCTAGATAGCAAAGAAGTGTCCCTTGAAGTCTTGCCCTCCCTGTCCTCTTGAGTTCAAGAGCTGGCCAGGCTGTGTCGTCACTCCTTCCTTTTCATTCTGTGTGTCAGCTTTTACTCCTAGGGAAATCAAAGCATGGGAAGTGGAGTGTGCCAGGGTTTCACCATGCGTGCGGACATGAGATGCAATCTACATGTGCATCCCGGTCCTGGAGCCCAGAAGTACTTGCAGGCTTGACAATTTAAATGTAGCCTTAGTGTCTGACCTGCAGTCTTGTACAGGTCAGAGGCAAATGAACTGGACAAAGTAACTGAGTAGGTACAGCATCACCCTCAGTTAGCCATGGGAAAGTGCAGGCAAGGGAAATGAAATGCTTCAGACTAAAGGACCTCATGTTCACAAGTATATGGTTTAGCAATTTGAATAGATGACTGATCGTGTGACTGGTTTCTCACGAAGTCCTCAAACTGCTTGTTAAACATTCCCATGATGTGGCTCTTCAAGCCGAGATAAGAAGGTGGAAGAAAAATTTGTTTGACGGCATCATGAAGTATGTCATGAGGACTCTGCTTGGGGAAATAGGAATGAAGGGGCTTGAGTAGCGTAACATGAAGAATGAAGAAATGTCCTTCGGATATTTGGGCAGTATAGAAGAAGTTACTTCAGCAGGCTGAATTCAAGGAATGAAGATTGCTCTGAAGAGACTGTCATAGAAACCTAAACTTAACCTTGCTTGAGAACACCTTATGTAATCTGTACAAACACAGGAGCTCTTTTCTAATTTTTGTAACTTCAACAAGAAGCTTACCTATCTATCTGTTCAGTTTTTATATGGAAGATGTGTTATAAAGTAATTCTAAATTGATTATTGTAACATTTCATATGCTTTCTTGGTAATGTAAGTTACATACTGTTTCATCTCCACTAATTTCATTCGTTCCTCCAATGTAATTCTTTCATCACTTCCAACAGAGACATGTTTGTGCTTCAGACGAGTTATCCCTTGTGGACATTGTGTCTGAATTTTTTTTGTGCTTATTTCTAAAAACCACCCTCAGGTTGTTCTGATTTAGTTTTGTATCCTTGATCGTATGTGCTGCTGTTAAGCTTCTTGTTCTTAATCTGAACAAGATTATCCAGACTGTAACTGGTTTTGTGAGTGTGTGCTCATATGTCATTTTTTAAATGATCTGCAAAGCAGATATTTTTAGACTCCTTTTACGTGTGCATATTGCAGAAAGTGACAGGCTTTAAAATCATTTTTGATTTGCCAACTTGTTCTTACTGTTGAGCAAATGCTGTAATTTGGACCAGTAATAAACTGCTGTTGTAGATGCCATGTTTTGAATATTCAGATTCTGTGATCTACTATCTTGATTAAATACACCATATTGCAGTTTGTAGGTTCTGGTCTAGTGCTCTTTTTACCAAAATTCCTACAATGATAATGACATATTATCAAAGATTAATTATACTGTTGTTCTCCTTGAACTTCGTATTCGTTTCCTGTTAATGCATGCTGAACTATTATTCTTTTTTCCCTTGCTTGTTTGTTCTTAAGTAACTATATGGTCTTTTTGTAAACTGCATTAAATTATAAAAGAGAGACTACAATATTCTCTGAGCTCATCAGAGTATTTCTGTATTGTAAAGTGGATACTTCCTTCATGGGAAGGATGAGCTTTTTCTTGATACAGGATAAGAACAGCGACAAACTTAATGCGTTTCTGAATTGCTTGTGATAGCCCATTTTAAAAGCATAACAAACACTGCATGTTTGCTAATGATACATATGATTCTTGCTTTCATAATGCTACCAAATGAGAATTCAGGGGTAAGGGAACACAAACTCTCAAGCACCATTCATGGAATTCAGTTTTGCCTTGATGATTGCCTTGACCTGGATCAGTTTAGTGTTTATGTTTGATAAAGCAGGAATTTTGGAAGTCTTAATACCAATAACTAACACTGTACACATTAACGTAGTTTGACTCTTACACCCTTGTTTAAGCATCTTATGTTAATAGCAGCAAGCTCCTGCTGGCTTCAGTGATGGACATTGACTGCCCTGAAAAATGTTGGTATTTATGGCAAGTTACTTAAGCTGTGAATCGGTATTTAGGCCCTTAAGTTTAGGCTTCTTTCTTTACAGTCTTGGCCTGGTCTAGAGGATTCTGTATCAAACGCCAGAAAAAGACAAGACTTACAACATTGTCTCTCTTTCAAGAATTTCCTGGTAGTGTTTAATGTTTTAGTTTTAAGGTGCAACATTCCCCACTGGAGAATGATAGGAGAATTAACGTGACATGCTAAATGTTGCAGAACATCAGCATCAAACTCAAAGTATAAACCTTCAGCCCGTTCTGCTGGAACTGTAAGCTTTTGACTTCTTGTTCTCATACGTATTTCCACCAGATTTGCAAAGGAGGTGTATTTGAAGCAGGATTGCTGTGTCAGATATAGAAAACACCATTCCTCCACTTGCTTTCTTGTAACAGCACAGCCAAGAAGTAATTTAATGGATTGTAAGAGACACTGTAATCACTTACTGAGCAGAGTTCCGTTAAAAAAAACAGATGCTACACTTCTCGGTTATGTTAGCATTTGTAACACTGGTAATTGTCACAAGGGAACATGGGATTTATCCAGCCAGAAGAGAAGATAATTGGAAATGGAATTACAGTGATACAGAAATCTGGCTTTTTACCTAATTTATCAAAACAGTAAGGGTGACTCCTGTGACCTGTCTGGATAGAAGACACTTCTTCAGGACAGCTATAGCATTTTGGGCTATGCCTTATGAGTAAAGTGAAATTATGAAACTTTTGACACTGTGTGATTGTTCTTGCACCTCTGAAACAACGCGCGTGGTTCACGATGGGTTTTCCTAGTACACTTGAATCTGCGTTCTTCATAGTGAACACTTCACAAGTTCTGAGGACCTTTCACTATGTTACAAATAAAAAGTTGTGAAAGCAATCTATATTTTTACACATTTGAACAGAATAACATATTAGGTGTAAGGTCTGAGGATTGTATCTCTACTATTAAAAGCCATGTCTTGTAGTAAAAGCCGTGTTTTAGCTGAGTTATGCAGAATAAGCAGCTGGTGAAAGGGATGGTTGTATTTCGTACCCATAAGCAAGAAGACAAGGTTAGCTACTACAAAAAGGCTTACAGTTATGAACAGATTAATAAAATACAGGCTGGGGCAGATAAGTTCTGTTACTTGTCTGCACAGGTAATGAGATGGTCATTAAATCACTTCATTGTTTCTCTAGGAGCTCTGGTACTTCAAGTTTGGCAAACTGTTTAAATTTTATGTACTGTCTCTCCCTATATAAGACAACAAAGGGCTCTAAATTTTCCTAGACGTTGCACGTGCAATCTGTACCACTAATTTTACTGAGCATTTTCAGTAAACATGGATGTGTTTCTGAACAGCTCTTTGAGAGTAAATTTTTAATTGGTGCCTGATTTGTCAGCACAGTGAGGAAGCTCTAATAGTTCTACAGTGTACTTCAGCCTCAAAATTTGGGTGGGCTGATTTAAAATGAAATGTGTTCAGCTACCCTGCTGATGGAGTCCAGGCTGGAAGAGAATGAGTTTCAGATACCATTATGCTCCTTCTGTGCTGCATTTAGTGCAGAAATAAGGTTGAGAAATTAAACTACTTGTACTTGTTAAATTTAAAAAAGCTTTTCGCACTTGCCTTATGTTCATGCTGTTGTAACTCGCTTCTACTCTGCTGCTATAGAGCAGAAGGATATGCTTATCCTCTCCAGCTCATTAGAACTCAATTATTCTTTTCTGCCTTATTTTTAATCTTCTGTGGAAGAACTTACTTATCAACAGAAATACACCCAAACCTCAGAATTCAGCAAAATAACATTCTTGGAAGACATCATTAAGCCATGTTTGTCTTGTCAGATCTGTAGTACTAAGTCATGGGAGGAGTTTAAACTAGGTGACTGCAGCCCTGATTATGAACAGGAGGAGGGAGAGGGCTGTACGTTTTGAAGTTAAAAACGGGGGGGGGGGGGGGCAACCCACACCCCCAAAAAATGTGGTTTGGGTGGTGGA
>JAVKLA010000058.1:2513425-2545616 GCA_034782735.1 Sagittarius serpentarius | reverse complement strand
GCCCCCCCAACCCCAACCCAGAAAAAATGTGCTGTTGCTGCTGGAACCTTTCTTTCAAAGTGTGATCTATCAAGCTGTGTCTTAGAAGTGACTGCTTGGAGGGGAAGGTAAGATGATGCCATGGACTGGAAGAACGTTCACATCTTTTGTTACCTGAGTTCTCCTGATAGGCAACATGTAATTTCCTTCTAATATGAATATGAAGGAACACTCAGATAAAAAAGGTTTCTGTTGGAGATGTTAAGCAGAAGAAGCAGTGTGGTGAAAGGGCAACGTGTACGTTCTTCAGAATTGGGACAGAAGCGCTAACTAAATCAGATGGAGGAAGAAGGACGCTACAATAGCTGAATGGAAGGTTATTTGGGATGTCTGCTCCACTGTGCTCATTAAGCTGAAATCAAAGTGCAGTTTTCACTGATGACACGGCCAAGTACTTAATTCTACTATTAATTTACATAGCTATTTCACATTCTGGTTTTACCCAGGGCAGGAGGTACAAAATTTTACATAACCTGCATTCTTAACTTTCACTTTTTATTAGTACATGTGGAAATCAAACATGATAGTCTCAATAAATTTCTAAAGGAATGCAAGATGGATTAGGAGAGATCTGTGCTTGTTCTGCTGGCAAACTGTTCATTCCTTTAAATTTCAGTTTGGGAGTTTAAAAAACAACAACGTGCTTTCTCAGATACGGAGGTTATTTTCAGGTAAATAGGAGCAGATAGATGCGGTATAAAGGCTACAGAGAACAGGAGACAGTAGAGTCACTAGTTCGAACAAAAGGAGGCACGCGAGATAAGCTGGCACACGCTTATTGGTATGAAGTCCTCATCTGGAGCTTGGTAGTCCTCATTCATTTGGGCTCGTTGTGTTGATGTCAACAAGCTTTGGGCTGACCTTTCTCAAACGGTACGTTTTGAGAGTTAATTAATTTTGTTTCCCTCTTATGAAGACCATGCTAAAAAAAAGAGTCCAGGAATAAAAATGGAAAATAGTTGCTGTTGGCTATGTGCTATAAAGGGTGGAAAACTATTGAAACAAAAAGACCCAGAAATTACGTGGTGCATTTCCTTTTAGTTTACATTGCAAGGTTTATTCTACTAAAATGAAACTTTCTTGTATCCCTTTTCTCTGGAACGGTATATTGAAGTCTCTGTGATTTCCTGCTCCTGCTCCAGCCTTGTTCTGACCTTACCTCTCCCTTTGTAGCTTACTGTATCCGCCTCCTACTCTACACGTTGAAAAATCTTGTTGATGACCAGTTCAAATCTCAAGCATTTTGGCCAAACACGATTTCGCTGATGTTTGTAGTAGAGGAGAAAGGTTTTAAAGCTAACTAAAGGAGGTGAGGTGTCTTTAATTAGAAGCTTGGGAAGCATAACCTATGAGGAAGGTATTTCGTCAGCAGTCGGTTGACAAAGCAAGACGCTGAGCTGGAGATGAGGAAGAGCTCTGACCTGCAAAATGGCAGTGGCTTCTTCACGAAAGGAAGGCTTTAGGATAAGCGATTAGTTACTACCATTGCAATGTTAATTAATTACTTCTAGCACGACACAATCTGTTTAAAGACAGTATGTAAACTCTCTTTACAGTATGTAAACCAGCACAGGAAGCTTTACAGGCTGCTTCCCCCGCCTCGCTCTGCCCCAGTTTTGGTGTTGCTCATTTCACAAGATAATTTCAGAATGGTTTTGATCTTAGGAAATTGCTTTTTTACCCGCCTCTGATTGTACTTTGTGTGTGTTTGTGTTTGTTTCAGGCACTCAAGGAGTTGCGCCGCCCCCGCCAGCCCCGGTTGTTGGGTTGCAGACTCCGTCCACTGGCCTCTTAGGTGCCCGGCCTGGTTTGATACCGCTCCAGCGACCGCCAGGAATGCCGCCCCCTCCTCTGCAGCGGTTTCCCTTGATGCCACCACGACACATGCCTCCCCACATGATGCACAGAGGGCCCCCGCCGGGGCCAGGGGGCTTTGGGATGCCTCCCCCCCATGGAATGAAAACCCCCTTCCCACCGCCGGGTCACTTTGTGAGACCTGGGGGGATGCCGGGAAGCGGGGGGCCAGGCGGACCCGAGGATAACAGAGATGGGAGGCAGTTTAGGAATGACAGGCAGACATTCACGCCTAACAGAGACCAGGAAAGGTTTGGAAGGAGATCTTTCGGGAATCGGGTAGAGAACGATCGTGAGCGCTATGGTAACCGCAACGATGAGAGAGATCACGAGCGGCTTGGTAATCGTGACAGGCGAGACTGGGGACGAAGAAGCCCTGAGCGTGATAGACACAGAGACTTGGAGGACAGGAACAGGCGGTCCAGTGGCCATCGAGACCGAGAGAGAGATTCGAGAGATAGGGAGTCTCGTAGAGACAAGGAAGAAAGTCGAGGGAAGGAAAAACCGGAGATGACAGACAGGGCAGATGGCGACAAAAACCATGAATCTCATAGCGGCAAAATGGAAGACGCAGACATTGTTTCAGAACTTGCTGCGGGAGAGTCTGAACCTACAGGTGTACAACCTGTTGAAGAGTTAACATCCGAGGCTACCTCATCTGTGGAACAAGTGGAAAAGGATATGGGCTCAGTGGCGGAGGCTCCTCGCTAGCGACTGGAAGTTGTCGAAAGATGACAGTGACATTTGTTGGAGTGTAGAGCTTTAGAGTTGTACAGTCTGCTGTATTATATTTGCTTCTGCTTATACCACAGCCCCTCAGTAGTTGGTGGGGAATTGTAAGCAATTTGATTGCTTCCCTTCTATTTAAAATAGCCACAACGTAACATGAAATACTGAAGATATGATTAAAATATTACCCATTTTTGCTGTAACTTTTTTAAAGTTTTGACTTTAAAAAGTTTACAAATCAGAAGTAGAAGTGCTTTCTATTTTTTTTTTAATTTAAGAAAAGGTAACGGTGAAAGCTCCTCAAAACAATAGGGATGTGTTTTTAATAAACTCTATTTTCGTAACAAACTTTAACGTGTGCTATTCTTCCTACACTGCACTGAAGTGGAAAAGGAGTGTTCAACATCTTAAAGTTTGAACTGTTAATGCTGTACTGGAGTCTAAATTAGACTGTTTTGTTTATATTTGTTAAAAGAAGTACATCTGTTTGTTTGTGTAGCTATTCACAGAAGCAAATTTTTATTTGTAATAGTCATCTTGATTTTTAGATTGCTGCATTTTAATGATCTACTTGACCATACTAGGTAAAAGTTAGTGGTTTTAAAATGTTAATTAATTGAAGAGTTAACTGTTTAGTGTTTGCAATGCAATCAGGTTTTTTTTCTTTTTTTTTTTTCTCTTCTTCTTCTCCCCCCCCCCCAACTGGTTCTGTGGTAAATGTTGCCCTAATTCGCCTTTTCTAAAAAAGTGGACACCTTCAGACATACTTAGTCTGCTCTGCTTGTGATGTTATAAAATTACTGTGTGTGGTGGGCTAGGAAGCGCACCAGTTCAGCATCTTTTGTACTTGTTATTCATTGATGCTTTTTGGAAAGCGGGGTGAAAGCGAAATCAAAGACACCAAAACACAATATAAAATGCTATTTTTTTTAAATGGGGCCGGGAAAAGGAAGGGAGGCGGGAGGGCGCGCGAGGATTTTTAAAATGCTGCCTCTTCATTCAGACAAATCTGGGCTGCTACTGTTGTCTGTGTTAACGATGTCTACCTCCTGTAATCCTGCAAGAGGTAGGTTTAAAATTTTTACCCACCTAGTGTTGTACCTAGCGGACTGACGGACAAAAAGTGCATTTTCTTGTGTTTGTGTAAGTTTTGCCATCTTCGCTCCGTATCACTCAAGTAATTTTGCCAGCTGTTGAGAGGGCAAAGACTAGTTCTTGGTGGTCGGCCCTTCAGGCACAAACAGTTTTGAGAGACGGCTGCGCTGTACTGAGCAGCGTCGGAGCCCTGGCGGTTCTGCCCCGAACCATGCTCGCCCGGCCATTGGCCACGCACCTGGCTGCCAGTTGAAGCTTGTTTAACTCTAGAAGCGTAGTGGGAAAATTGTATGAATCCTGTGCATATTTAATTTTTTTTTTTTCTCCTTGATATAGGCGTGTTCTACTTTTAAAGTTGGTTGGGTTTGGGTTTTTTTTTTCCCCCAAAGTGAAGGGCAGCTGCTTTCTTACATCAGTACTTTTTCATAGCTGCTCAGCGGCAGAGGGAATTTTTTCTGGGGGAGGGAAGGGGGTGGGAAAGCAAATGTGGAGTTATGGACTGGGGAGAGGACATATATTTTTATGTTCTTGCAATAGCAGAATAAAGAGAGAAAAAACTGTTTACATACTTGTAGTGAACTCAACTTCCATGTGTTAAAACTTGTGTCCTTAATGTTTATTTCATGCCGGGCCAGTGGAACTAACATTTTTCATTCAAAGCCAGACATTTATGTCTTATGTTTAAGACCGGAGTAAAAACTGCCATAATTCTATAAGGAGGTAGGATTTTTTTTAATGAATACACTTTATTAAAAGATTTGAAGACAAGAATGAAAGAGACGGAAGGCTTATCTGTTCACACAAATGCCACCTCACGTTCTCTCCATTTCCCTTATTAGGAAGTTGAGAACAAAGCCTAGGAAAACCTTGGATGTCCTTTGTGGAACAATTTCTTTCTTACTGCCTTCTGAAGCAGTGTAATACATCTACTGGCGATACATCCTCACTACAGCATCACCAGCGTAACTGTATCCTACCCTTCTACAATTACCAGGTCTCTGGCTTTAAAATAAGCCAGAAATTGGTACGTAAAGGTTAATTCGCTCAGTGCAAACATCCATTACTGATAAAGACGATACACTGTTGGTGATTAACACCTTGGGGACTGAGCCTACGCCTGCCCGTTACAGTAATCTGTATGTAAACCGAGCATTACTTCTTCAATGCAGCACCGACTTCTAGGCTGGCATGCCATCAGACACGGAGCCCAGCAAAACGGGCCCGAAAGCCAAGATGCGCATGCACCCAGCTCTCAGAGCCGCAGGGTTCAGCGCTGAGAACGGCGGGGAGAGGAGGCAAGCGCTCGAGCTGCCAGAGCTCTCCTCCCGCTACAGCGCTCGAACGCTTGCTCGTTTTCCCCCTTCGGAAAAGGAGAGACGACATAACCATCCTCTGAACTTCTGGAAGGCAAAGAGGCAATGGTGGTAGCTGCAGGTGTTTGGTGTTGGGCATCTCCTGCTGCGTAAGGAGGGAGCTGCGAGGTGCACTCCCCATCTGAATTCTGCTGCAGCAGCTGAATCAGAGCACAGGCTAATCCACCGGAAGAGGTACAGGTGGGTAGACTGTACACACCATTGTTTGCCACCTGCAATGACTGTAAGTTTGAAGTGTTTCTACGGTATTCTTGCTATGCTGCCAACAGCCATTCCATTTGTAACATACTACACTGGAATCTGGGTGTCTAGAACTACAACCAACTACTTCCATGAATCTCTCTTATGTACAAGATAAAGGAGTGTCAATACAAGTCTTCATTAAAACTAGTAATTTTCTCTACTGAAAGACTTGGAGATTTGTGTTTAAGAGGTACATGCAAGAAAATGATAAAAGCCGGCACTAGTATACAGGGATTACACTGCTGAAAAGCTTTATGAAATTAAATATGGAGCTTCTAGCTACATACATTCTTTTTAAGGAAAGACCTATTCCATGCTAGACACTCCTGCACAGCTTGAAGGAAGTTGTCATCACCAACACATCCAGACTTTGACTGCACACCAGCCCAGAACAACCCACCCCCCACAGCCAGAGGTCCAGGTGAGGCACACTGGGATACATGTTAGAGCCAGACCTTTCCATGTGTTAAAGGCTTCCCCACCCCATGCACGCACACACTTCACAATCACACACAAGTGTCACACCCCCCCTTACATTTTACAGCAAGAAGGTGTTTCTGCAAAGCAGCAGTTGTCCTTCAGTACATCAAACGCCTGGCTGTGTCGGGTTATTGCCACAGACCATGGGATTCTGTGACAGGCAAACACATGACAATGCAAGTGACAAGAAACATACTGACAGAGCTCAGGGCAGAGCTGTGCCAGGGTGAGTGGCTGGAAGCAACATGTTGGGTGCTGTTGGTGCCTAGCAGATTAACTACTGACACTGTGAAGCCCTGGCCCACTTTTCCATGTTAGCACATCAGCAGGTGATTGTTTGTTTTTTTTTTTTATAGACAGCAAGACCCAGGTGTATTTGCCCAGCAAGTTTATTACACAAGTTTGAAACCTGCAAACACTACAACTTTGCCAGGAGGAAGCCCTGATACATACAGTGCCTACTGCTCTTTGGTGAGTAGTCTTGCCAAAGCTCATGTAGCTAATCCTCCACACAGTATACTAGAAGCTTCAGTGTTCAGGATGTGACCACTACTACACATCTTCCATTACAGAGAACAGGGGTTCCAGTTAGTGAAGTTACACTTAATGGTTACAGCAGATGCTTTAGCAGAGACTAGAGACATTCCATCAGGGTCACTTTAATTGTAATATACATAATACAAAATTAAGTCAGTCTTCACCAGTTTAAATGATACTCAAGAATGCAGAGTAGTAATGAGATTAAGTGATAAATCTTTTGCTTGCACAAGGAAGGGCAAGTACAGCATTTGCGATGAAATACAGCCCATTCATCACTGTTGTCTTAAGCATCTCAAGCACAATACTTAGCTCTTCGCTATTCCAATTACACCACAAGCTAAACGAGGGCCAGCATTTCCAGTTAATTTGCTCTCATTATCTCCCCCTCTACCCAGGTCATCACATTTTTCATGGACCTAAAAGAGAATTGAAGATAGATCTTAGTTCATGTTATTGCATAACTAATAAACATTTCCCACTACTCACATTAGTAGCAGCGGTGACAAGCAGTATTGCCAGCTACCTGCAGGGTGTGTTACACAACAGAGAACCTACTGTAAAATTATGTAATGCTGAATGCCAAATGGATAGGCATGCTACAAACTTACAGACTATGCTTGTCTAAAAAGATAAGTTGCCTTCAGCTGAATTTGTTCGAACTGGAAATCACCAACACCCCCTGTTTCAAGAAGTCATTACTAGTCTGAAAGCAAGCTTGGGCTTGACATTCAAGGTCACCCTTACAAGGCTGACAGCTGCACTGTGGGTGCAGTGCCTTGGCCATGCCACCCAAAATGCTACGCTACACACCTCCCCGCTCCTCAGCCATCAGTCCAAGCCTGTTGCATGCAGCCGTACAGTGATCTCAGCACCCGCTGGAGTCCCAAGGCAAACAAGACTGAGAATGCTCATGCATGGCCAAGTCCTCTCAGCCTCCGCCTCCCTCCTTCCCAGGGAGGCCACGGCACAAGTTACACCAGCAGCTACCAGACCAGCACTAGTGAACAGCGCCTCAGAGTGCCTGTTGCAATGCCTTTCAGTGACAGCATTTGTGCCAGACTGCCAGTTCCTTCCTCAAATCAGGTAGCTGCTTTAGTCACTCACAGCTGGAAGAAGCAAAGTTAAATGGAGGGGAACACCTTCAGAAGGCAGGCAGAAAATTAAGATCTCATGGCAGTGAAGTGCCATACTAACACACAGCAGACTTTCAGGCAAGGCTTCAAAGAACTCCCCACATCGGAAATCTTGCACTACAAGTCCTATAACAAACACTAGGGACCAGCCACCAGCATTGAAAAGTCTCCACTCACTGTCAAAACTGCTCTGGAGTTCCTCAAGGCATCCAAGTAGGCACCAAGACACTTACCACCATGGTACGTCCGATGATGCTATGTGGTCCACTAAGAGAAATGATGGGATCTTCCATTTCCACTTCTGCCACTCCTCCTTTAGCAGTCACATTGCCAAGGTCTCCCACATGCCTACACAAAGATGCAGAGAAACTCATAGGAAGCTTGGTTAAATTGAAAGCTCTTCTACATGATGGCCTGGACAATACAACACCCATGGTGACTAGACTCAAGCACTCCACCACCTTATCTTAACAGCACGTATGTCCTCATTTACCATCACCAGTCAATCTTGAACACTTCCAGTGTCAGGTTCTACCTACGGCTGAACTTTAATCATCCCTTGAACTAAAGGAGTTAAAATAGTGGAAGGTTAATCAACTTTGGGGAAAGAAATGCCATCACTCCCTAACAAGCCAACAGTACTCAACTCTTATAGCCAAGAATTCCTCCATGCTGATGGCATCTCCCTCTGCTCAGAGAAAAGTATCTCGAATCAGGTGAAACAATCTTTCCTGCACATACAAGTTTTGGTGTAAACACTACCACTATTCTTAAGAGCTTTTAATGTCTATCACCAATCATCTAGCCCACAAGCAGCTGCAGGCTTTAGGTTTAAATAGGATTAGCCAAAGCAGTTTGTCAAGTGACAGGTCAAAGGGGATGCATTAAGCACTAGCCAAGTTGTAATCAGTACCAGACATGACTATTTGAGTTCGCTTGGCATTTTTCCATACACTTGGCATTACACCCTACCACACAGTTTTTTGTCAGCGCTAGATCTCCTCTAGGACTTCCCTTAAGAATTAAGCCTCAAGCAGTTCAGTTTTCACTGAACTTCTGGACATTCCAGCATACTGTGTCCTACACATCTGCCCCAGATAAACTGTTCACTCAAAGGACAAGTTGATGATGTTCTGCAAGACTCTTCTATCCAGATTCAGAACCTTGAATACCAACTAATTTCTAAAAGTCTCCATGCATGCAGAGTGACCACTTCAGCTCCCTGAATGCTGACTACCAGCTTCTTAGCATAGCACCAGTCTCATATTTTTAACCAAGTCCTATAAAATCAGGTCAAGGGCAGTTTTCCCTTCAGGAATTTGCTTGATTTAAGCTTCCAAGAAGCTTCAGTCCAGTTGTTTCAACCCTACACTGATAAAAGCATGATCTAGTTCTCACACTCTCCTATGGAATTCCCCAGCCCACAGCTGCCTGAGCAGGCAGGTTGCACCTGAAGCAGGATTTGACAAAGCAGAACCAGCAGAAGCCATGATGTTCATTCAATTTTGACCTTTAGCACTGGAGCAGTTGGCTGGCAGTGAAGCCCGCGAGGACACCATTTCATGCTGCTCTGTCATCTAGGCAGCTGGCTAGCAGCCAGCTTGCTTGTCTGGCACACAACTGATCATCAGGTATGAATTAATCAGTCACAGAGGGTGCAGTTACGGACATAAACATGAGCATTCAAAGGCTGATCGCCATGCCAAGTTGGTCCCAATGCTAATCCAGACCCTACCTGTGCAAGACCACCCTATCTTATACACTTGCTCCTAGCTCCACCCACTACCACACTGGCCTTCAAGTCTTGTGCAGCCCCCTCCCACTCTCCAAACCCAGTCAGCATACCATTTAAAACCAGTTGCTCAGACTTCAGGTCTCAAACATGCAAGGGTTTCCTGAAGGTACTTGGCCTATGAAAACTGCTTCCAGGGAAAGGACTAGGTCTCATCTCCCTCTGAGGTACAGAGATATTCAGCATAAGCATCACACCCCTGTACTGACACAGCCCCTAAGGAGTACATACTTGTCCTGGTTTCAGCTGGGATAAAGTTGTCTTCCTAGCAGCTGGTATAGTGCTCTGTTTTGGGTTTAGTATGAGAATAATGTTGATAGCAACAACTGAAAACAGTGTGGTAAGTAGTGTTTAGGCTAAGTCAAGGACTTCTCAGCTTCCCATGCCCAGCCAGCAAGAAGGCTGGAGGGGCACAAGAAAGGTGGGAGGGGACACAGCCAGAACAGCTGACCCAAACTGGCCAGAGGGGTATTCCATACCATGGGACATCATGCTCAGTATATGAACTGCGGGGAGCTGGCCAGGGGAGGAGCGCTGCTCAGGCACTGGTCCGCAAGTGGTGAGCAACTGCATTGTACATCACTTGTCTTGTGTAGTCCAATCCTTTTATTATTGTCACTTCATTGTTATTAGTGTCACTGTTAGTTTCTTCCTTTCTGTTCTATTAAACTGTTCTTATCTCAGCCCACAAGCTTCACTTTTTTTGCAATTCTCTCCCCCACCCCACTGGGTGGGGGGGAAGTGAGTGAGCAGCTGTGTGGTGCTTAACTGCTGGCTGGGGTTAAACCACAATACTGTAGGCAATACAGTACCTAAGCTAACAGGCTAAGAACAGCCCAGCACACGCAATAAAAAGCCACCATGCCTAAGCACACATAGCTTTGTATTCATCTTGCTGTCTCCCCTGAAGCCTCAGCACCTTTCATTGACGATCCTGATCTGCCACATGACAGGCCTGCATACAGCTCAACAACTGACAGTTTAGGGCCCCCATTGTCAAAAGCTGGCCTCAAAACAGAATCAAATCATCGCTGACCAAATAAGGCTTTAACACATGAATTGCCCACACTTACATCCTGAGGAACCTTTGCTCGGTAAAAGCCTTTATTTCCACTTCTCCCCAAGCTGTGATAAAACCAAGAATATGCCCCAAAGACATTTTACCCATACTCTTGAATCCAAGGTGTCTAAGAAATCACTGTACACTTATCAGAGCCTTTGTTAAGTGATCCTAGAAATCCTGCAGGAATTGCCAGTTTTCTTCTGGTATTGTCCTAGCATTATTCGTGAAGTGGCCTCCCAAGCACAAAGTGGCACTTCAATGGCTGCTGCATGGCGTAGCCACCCAGTAAGAGGCCAAGCACATTAAACTGACCTTTCTTCATCACTTGGTCCACCATGCTGCTTGCCTTCAGGATTGAAGTGAGAACCTGCACTGGTACACCCTGAAACAGAACACAGCCATTAAAAGTAGATTTTTTGCAGCAGCCAGTTTAAATCTGTTGCTTACACACTACACCAAGGTTGTCCTCCTATAGCTAGGAGAAGTGAAGTCACTAATGATGAAACAGCTACTCTCCTGTTAGATGTTCTGCTCATCCTCTGGAGGCAGAGTAACCTACTACAGACTTACAAGTTCAATAAAGCAAGATTACTCATTCTAGAATACTCTGGACTCGGTTGAAAGCTTTCTTATTTCTTAACACCAGGTTATCAAAGTATTTAGGTTACTGCTTGATATGTCAGATCTTGAACACCAGCCTAAACATGTTCAAAGTATTAAATGGGAAGCAATGCCTTAGGAAGTGTCATCATTTCTTAACACAGATTTGCAGTTATGAGCCCCAAGTACACCTATACTTGTTGCTGCTACTGCAACACTAGGAGAAGCTCTTTAATGCTGAGCAATCACATTACAGCTGTAAGTCAAAAGCTTGGATAGACATCTTACCATTCGTATTGTCGCCAAATTCATGGACATGGAAGCCATGATCCCCGTCAACCAAGCCACTGATTCTTCCGGTAACTTTTACTGGTCCATTACCCTTTAATGAAAAAAATTTACTATTGCCAAAATGACTACAGCATGAAATGGCCTTGTCTCAAATGAAGCTTCCCAGTCAACAAAAAGCACTGGGGACTCCACAAGTTCAGCTACCACAACATGAACAACTACCGTCCATTAACTGATTCTACATGCCAATACAGTATTTCACAGAATGCTTGGACGTATTCAGCCACCTAAAATGTACTCTTATTATGTACCAACAAAGAAAAGGAATGCTTTTTATCCTATTGCTTGCTTTTGAGAGCAATCATGCACTTCCGTTTGGAGGCACAAGTAACCCCGGGGTGCTGAAAAGGGCTCCGGCCACTTGGCAATTGCCGCTCCGTTAAGCCCTACCCTGACAGTGGTAAACAAGCTCCGTAGCACGACTACGGCCGGCCCCAGCACCGAGCTCAGCTGCAGAGCCCCGAGCAGGGCAGAAGGCGCGCACACGCTCGCTGCCGGCCCCGTCCCTGCTCGCCCCTCCCCCCCGCGCTCCGCGGGCCGTCACACGGGGCCCGGGGCGCCCAGCACCGGGCGGGCCCGCCCCGACCCGGCGGCACCCAGGGGCGCGAGAGCGACAGCCCCGCGCCCCCCACCACCACAGCGGCGCGGGGGCCGCGGCCCCGGACAAGCCGGCCCAGCGCAGCTCCCTCCGGCCGCCGCAGCCGCCGGGGAGGGAGCGAAGGGAAGAACCGCGCCGCCCGCCCCGCGCAATGACTCAGCACCGCGGCCGGGCGAGCCCCCGAGGGAGGCGCAGAGCGACAGGGTCGCGCCCGGCCGCCAGCCCTTACCTGCTGCTGGAACTTGATGACGCCCTGCACGGGGCCGTTCCCCTTCATCACGCACACGGCCTTCAGCGTCGCCATCTTCCCGCGGCGGCGGAAAGCGGCAGGCAGCACACACCCCCTCACTCTGCGCGCGAGGACTGAGCGTGCGCCCCTCCCGCAGCCTTTATAAAGGGCGGGCGGACAGCCCCGCGGCCAATCGCGGTGCGCTCGCGGGTCGCCTCGCGCAGTTCTTACGCGGGGTTTGCCCAATCGAGAGGGATGGGTCGCGGCGGCGCGCGGGCGCGCGCCAATCAGCGGACAGCTGCCTCTGATCCAAGCAGTGGGTGAGCCGCCGCCTGGCGGAGGGGCGCGTAGTGCGGTGGCAGCTGGCGGTGAAGCGGCCGGTCCCGGAGCGGGACGCGCTGCTGTGCGTGTAGCGGCGAAGTGGGGACGGCTCGGCCGGCGGTGCCCGGGCCTGGGCAAGCTGGGCAGCGGTGGGGGAGGGGGAGGAGGGGTCAGACTCCGACTCCGCGCTGTGGCCTACTCCACGTTTGCTCTCGAGAGCGTGAGGGAATTTGCACTTGCGTTCACTCCGTGGTGGCACTTGGGCCCTGAGGAGACGACGTGCTTTAAGCAGTCTCACTTCAGAGCTTTCTCTCTCACGTCATCGAGCTTCAATGTCTCGGTCTTGTAGAGCTGTGATTTCACCCGGACATAAACCGCTTCCTTTAGGCTTGCCCCAAAGTAGGGACATGGGGAGAAGCAGCAGCAGTGTTGTTTCCCTTTTCTGCAAACGTTTTTCTTCTGTTATGTCTGCATCTCTTTCCTTCCCTTGGAGGCTGTTTTCAGTACTACTGTGACTGAGGTGTGTTGCATCATGAACTCTCATCTGAAATTCGAATGCAGTTTTGAAGTTGCCTCTGAATGGCTTTGCATTTCAAAATAGTTGTGCTGCCCAGAAGATGTTTTGTACCGAAACCATCAAAGTTACAACCTGAAGCTGGTGTTGTTCAGCTGCTGACCTTTCCTAGAGACACCTTTGCATGTAGGCTATTCACAGCAGCAAGCTGGGTATGTAGTATGCAGCCCAGAGCTCTGCTTAAAACAGAAAGCATCTCGGTGTAGCCACGGACCACTCCTTGTCTGCGAGATGACAAAATAGATTCTCTCCATGCTGATAACGCTAGCAAACCTTAGACTCCAAGGGAAGGTTAACACCAGACTTGGGGAGCATACAGCTCTGCAGTTCTGTTCAAAGATCTGCAGCCTTCAAGCATTTTAAGAATAAAAGATTGCATTTAATTAATTCCTTTGGCAAAACCACGTTGCTTGTTTTTCTGCTGCGTTATTGGTGGAGAAATTAAATCAGAAGCACAAAATGATTTCACAGTACCTGGGGCTTTAGGTAAGCTGTGTATATGACTGAGGTATAAATGACTTAAAGCCCAGGTGGTTTTAAGTCACATGGTTGAGAATGCCATATGGTCAGGGATGAATGTACACGGTTTGTTTCACACATCAGACTCAGCCATGACACCTGGTTCATAGCTCAGGTGACACTACTGAAACAAACAGGGATTTGTTTGCTTGAATGGTGTATTTCTCTGCTTGAGAAAGAAGAAGCAGGGAAAAAAACCCACATAAGTACATGGAGACTATTTATCTGAGAGACAAGTGAAAATGTGTATTTTAATCCCTGAAAGAAGCTGAGAGAGAAGGAGAGCAGGGCAGCTTCCTACCTAGGAGGCATCTTGGCACCGTGAGTTAAACTCCCTAGCATTTCATTCCTGATGTACCTGCAAAGAAGAGACTGTAAATTACGTACGAGCAAACAGGTCTGTGCTCACGGCACAACGTGCAGCACCTGTGAGTGCTTCCTAGATCAAGAGGAAAGATTCCAGTGCCCTCAAGGCGAATCTTGTTTGATTTAAAACAGTTTGTAAACTTGGAGGGATAGTAGTGACTCATTTTACTTTCGGTCATCTTTGGCTTCCCATATCACTATCTTTACTTGTCAGTGCCCTTTCATAAAGAGGGACATCTTGAGTACTGTGTTATAGTGCTTTTTAGGCCTGTCTCCAAATCTGCCTATGTTTTTATCAGACAGGTTTATTCCGTCCTTCCTGGAAGGAAGTTTTCAAGACCTGCCCTTCTTCGTGCCTCTACATGAATGTAGGACAAACAGATGGGTAAGAGCCAGATGTGTCAGGCTTCTTAATATGTGAAATGAAATAATCTGAAGTAATGATTTTAGAGATTTATCGCATTAGGCATCAAGGTCAGGTTACCTGTGAAGGTAGCCTGAGGTGCCCAATGCCTAAGTTAGGCAGAACGCAGCTAACAAAGCTGGTGTGCTAAGAGACCATGGTGAAGAGATCAGCAGTAGGAGGCTAAAGGAGAGATGTGAATTTCAAGGACTGATACACAAGAGTTTGTATGGTGCATGCAGAAAGAGATCAGTAATCTTATATAGGTCATGGCCTCATCCTTTAGAGTGTTTCCTGTTATTTTTTTCTTTCACAAGTACAATAGAAATACAAAAGTATTAGTTTACAGGTGTACTCTTTCACCTAAGTCTTACATAAGAAGCCAGGGAAAGGTTTTTGTTTTGTTTTCTCCCACATACTTCATTTTAACTCATTTATTTTCTTAAATGTCACCAGCAGGTGAAAAAATCCACCCCAAAGAACCTGAACAGGGTGTTTGGTAGCAATACCTTATTTTGTTATTTGGAGTATCAGAGTCAAAGCAGAGAGGAAAAAAGAAAAAGTGCAAGGTGGGATTACAAACTTTGATAGTAGGAACTACAGTAGGACAGAGTATCTGGCAGGCGTCAGAAAGAGTGGCATCTCTTGCAACTCTGGCACCTCTTGTTTGATATCCCCCTTTGCCCCGTACCCTGGTTCTGCCATCCCATCTTGGAAGGAGCCTAAATCTTGGGTCTAGCTGCACCTTTATAGGTAAACTGGTGGTAAAGTGGGCTGCTCTGGAACCCAGAGGGTTGAAACGAATACAGGAGGGACAAACTTAAGGCTGGGTGGACACACAGCTTTGTCTGTTCGCGCTGTTCTGTAGATGCCTGCAAAGCATATCCATTGTAGCAGGGGAGTGAAGCAGGTTTTCGTGTTGATCAAAAGGGCTGCTCTCACCACGTAAGGGTAGACACGCAGGGAATCTATGAAGAACTAGGATTCAAGACAGTCTTGGTTATTTCCTAATTTGCCAACTTAAAGGGCAAATGAAATAATTACTGTGTGATGCAGGTTCACAGAGGTCTAATCTATGTAGACAGAAGCTAATAAACTTCTAAGCAAAATGTGCAAAAGTAACAAAAAGTCCCAAACCCTTATGTACTGTAAAAATATGGCCTATACCAAGCATAAAGCCCATGCAGCACATTAACATGCTTTCTGATCAACATTTTATATGGGTTAAAAAATTACAGGGAATTTTGAGGGTTGTGGTTCCCATGGCAACCATACCTCTGGCTCCTTGTGCAAATATATAGTATTTTCTACTTGTGATGACTCTTTTGGAAAAATACAGAGTGAAACTAAGATTGCAGTGGTAGACATCACTCCAGATTGCCTGAGCTTGTGTGCCTAGGTGCTCACTCATCAAGATCACTGTCCACAAATCTGCATTAATGTAGTTTTTTATGTTTATTCTCTTACATTAAGAAAAGCAAACAGAAACAACATGACTTTTGAATAATAATCTTTCCTATAGGCCTGTTACCTCCTTGGATGTGTGTCTCTGGAGGGGAGACTGCTGGTGAGATTAAGTACAGGCGTGCTCATCCCAGCGTGCAGGAAAGCAGACAACTGTCTCTTCTCTGCAATCTTGTGCTCTAGTGACTGAGAATCCCAGTGGGCCTGGATCAGAGCAGTCCTTCCTCCTGCTGCTGGAGCAGATCTTTGGCTATTCTTGATCCATTTTTCCAGCTCAGCAGCTGAGTAACCCTTGTTACACGAAGGTGATGAGCAGTGGGCTTCCCATTGCGGTAATGGAGAGGTTGCACAGTCCTGTCATCTAGAGCTTCTCTGTGGAAAGGTGGAAGCTGCATTTGCAATGTTCGTGTGACCTTGTGCTGTGGCACCATAGAAGACTTGATGCATTTGAAAGTCACCTAGTGCACAGAGAACACAATATACACTTGTTTGTTCAGGCTTGCTCAGTAAGGAGAGTGCTGCATCACATGTAGATTATTATTCTGGAAGAGGCTTGTGGGTTGGGTTTTTTTTTTCCTTTGGGATCCCCCAGTCTAGAGGCTGGAATCTCCTAGTGTCTAATGCTTTGTCACTGGACTCAGCTGTCTACACTTCAGGGTCTAGCACCATTTGAGATGCTCCAGGCTACCTCCTTTGGCTTCTAGCTGCTACAGAAGGGGTCCTGGAGCTGCTGTTCCCTACCTGCCAGCCCCCTGTGCATCCCCGAAGGCACTCTGCGGCATCTCAAAGAGCATTAAATACCTACGCTGAGAAACCCGAACAAACCCCAAGCCTTTGTGTTGTCCTGGGCAAGATGCCGTGTGTCATTAGAGTCTTCCCCTTTGGTTACACGAGGGTAATGACACTTCCCTGCTTCTAAGGGATGCTGGGAGAGGTAATTAACTGAATTTATGTTTGTATAGCATTTTGAAGATGAAACATGCTGTGGAAATTATTAGGTGTTATTTCACTGGAAACTTTGTGACCGTGGCTCCCTAGTGGAAAGCCTGCTGTTCCAGTCAAGGGGTAGTGGTGCTGATAAGGAAAGTATTCACATAATTAAAATAGTGTCAGCTGGAAAGCCTTTACATGGAATATACAAGATTAAAAATAACATTCACTTTTAACAGCTGAACTGAGCTAATCTGTCTGCTGCAAGTCCCTCATCCTCCACTGCTTGACAAGCTGAGTAAACTTGAAACATGAGACTCAAAGGAGAGGTTGTGTAAATGTTGATGAAGACCTTTGTACCCAGCATGGGGCTTGCAGCCACAAGTTACTACAAGCCTTCCAGGGCACTGGTGCCGTTCAAGGTCTGTCCACTGATTTTTTTTTTTTTTTCATGCTTGTTAACGTTCACCAAGGGCTGGACTTTAAATACTTCATGCAGTACCAAAGCCTGTGCATGTTATTCCAGCGTGTGTTTCTAGTGAATTCAATGGATCGTACAGATCCCCTGCTGAACCATGTATGGAGGTCGGCAGCGGACAGTCTGTGAAAGCAGTGCAAAACCGATGCTCAGCATCCCCTCTCGCCCATGCACCCTGATACGGGCACGCTCTGAAGGAACTGGGCGGTAGCTGCCTTCATGGGGCAGGAGCAGTTGCAGGAGAGGGTGCTCCTGGCAGTGCCCGCTGCCAGGGGGATTTCAGACCGGGTTCCTAGCAGCTGCCAGCACTGTGCTAAAATGCTGACAATTTTTTAATTATATTAGTAAGGCTATGATATTGTTTACCTCTGTCTCCCTGAAAGAGCAGAAGTAGCTTGTAAGAGAAACCGTAGCCCTCCGTTTCTGCTCAAAAGGCTGTGTGAACTTTGGCTAAAAAAATTCCCGAGTAAACAAAGAGTTCCTGCCAGGCACGGCCAATCCTGCAGCATCGTGCTTGGAGCTCGCAGGCCGGAGCTCCCGCCTGCCTGGCAGCTATCGGGCAGTTTCCCCATTGAAACAGCCCAACAGGCTGAAACTGGGAGCATGAAGCAGCTAACAGTGACCGGCAGGATTGTCATACGCAAGACGGGATGGATTCACATGTGGATTCTGGGGATTCACCTGTGTTTGCGGAAAAAATAATTTGCTGAGGTCTTTATGGGAGCTGATGCTATAGCACAAAGTGTTGACTGCAATCAAACTGAATTGTGGGGAAACCTAGCTGAAGTTTAAAATGGCTTTTAAACTGTTAACTAGATTTTATTTTTTTTTTACTGGGCTTGAACAATTTATAAAAAATTCAAAAGAATATTTTGGTTAAAGTAATGAAAACCGTATTTGAGGCCTTATTCTCCTGCACGTATCTATTTTAAGCTAGTGTTGCTCCATCAGCCTCAGTGCACACACTCCCACCTGGAGCAGTTTATTTGCCCACTTGGATTACAGGCAGAGAAGCACAACCCACAGAAAATGGCTGCCCCAGCGTGCACCCCACCGAGGTGATGGGCACCTCTCCTCCGGCCGCAGCAGCCCCCCACAGCCCCCACCTCCTGCTGCTTCTGGGGAAGTGGGGCAGAAGGCCGTGGGCAAGCCCCGGGATTGTGTGCTGCAGCTGGATTCACGGGAGCAAAAGTCAGGCCCAGAGGGTTTGGCTTCCTGCTCTCGCAGGAACACAGGGCTGTCGGCATGGCCAACGAAGGGCAGACCAAAGTCCCGTGAGTCCTTCACCCTCTTTCTGGCAAACAGGCATCTCTTGAGGCTGGGCCCGCAGAGCTCCCTGGTGTGACGCCGGGCTCTCGGCCAGCCCCGCGCCAAGCCCAGGAGCAGCGGAGCAGGAGGTGCTCGAGCTCTGGCATCGCGGCCAGAGCTTATCGGGCATTTGCACTGTCAGGAGGAAAATGGGTACGCATGCGTTTGAAGGTACCCGGTGGTGGCTGGCAAGGCTGCTTCTACAGGGGAGCAGAACCAGGACTGCAGAGCAAAGCACACTTCAGGTTACTGGTGATTAA
Organism: Sagittarius serpentarius; assembly: GCA_034782735.1. Taxonomy (NCBI): domain Eukaryota; kingdom Metazoa; phylum Chordata; class Aves; order Accipitriformes; family Sagittariidae; genus Sagittarius; species Sagittarius serpentarius. The sequence goes on along the minus strand of JAVKLA010000058.1, from coordinate 2,526,874 downwards.
AGTTTTTGTCATGAAAAAGTGAAAACATTACCTTTGAAACTGGTCAAAGACAGAACATTGTCCAGAAAGGTCATCTGAAAGAATTTTTTTTAAATTAGAGACTGTCAAAATGTTTATACATTCAGGAATGTTATTTTGTCCACTGAAAGGGTCCAGGCACCTAAATGGGTGCAACTAAAATGTTGTGCATGTGTGTGTGTACCAATATATATTAGGAAAATATATTTAAAATATTAACTAGGATAAAAATCAATAAAGTCCAAAGAAAGCCTGTACCTTTTCATGCGTTATATGTATGTTACACATAATGACCTACTAAGGATTTCATTCACAGTGTAGAAGATGAAAAGCTTATTCTTAGATTTTTAGCTAGGATTTTATTTGTAAAAGTCCTTATAGTTGTAACTAAACTCTTAAGGTCACTTAGTATACAAGTTGCTTTGCAAATCCCAACCCATATAAGCACATGCCAGAGGTAACTTCCTGTGTGGTTTCATTTGGATATACTTTTCAGCGCTCCCTGACACAAACTGTTCTGTACTCTCTCTTCAGTATTTACCACATTTACATTTTAGTAGTACAGCAGGTGTCAGTGCACCAAAGGATGAGGTGGTTTGTATTTTTTTTTTTCCTTAACTCAGCTGTGTTAGGTAATTCTGGAGATGCAATTGTCTGATTCAGTACAAAATCCCAGTGAAAATGCTAATTAATACACAATTAGAAAATACCTAAATGATACAAAAGGGTAAACTACCCCATTTCTGCGGTGGCAAATCAAGACTTCCAAACAGAATTCAGGTGTCCAGAATAACAAAGATGTGTTTTTATTTGGATTTTTAAACACGTGATTTGTTCTCCAGGGACACTGGATGGCTGGGGAGCGGCCAAGTTCTTTTGTGAGCAAGAAGCAGAACTCAGCTTGGGTTAGTACAGCTGTCAGTGAAACGAGGCTTCTGGGTGCTGTTTTAATATAAGCAATTAATAAGTGGGAATGCAGCTGTGAAATGCATTAGCCAGGTATTGTAATACAATTTCCACAGTACCGCGTAATTAACATTTATGTGACCACTTGGCACCTGTTAGGAAATTTTTTCCATAGGCCAGCAGACATCTCCAGCCTTGCCAGAAGGATGAAGTGCACCAGAGGAGAAAGCCTGCAGACGTTGCACCCAGCGTGCACACTGGGAACCATCGTCCCCCTGGGTTTGCATGATCTGGAATGCCTTCATAAAATGTGGCCAGAGCAGATACGCAAGTTCCCAGTCAGGACTCAGGCACTGTGACTGTTGCTTTTGGTGGACAGAAGAAAAAGTCCTTTTCCACATTCACTTGTAAGTGTTGAGAGACTTTTAAAAGCCTGCCTGCGGGTCTCTGCCTGGGCCACGCTTTATCACTGTTCTGGAACACGCTGCGGCATCCACCAAAACCTGCATCTGCATTGAACCGCGTCCAGCCCTGTTGGCACGCTCCCCAGCTTGTCAGCACCGGTGACTCCAAATGGGCATGTGGGCCCGGCAGGACAGTGCCCATACCTTTCCAGAACCGGGGTAATTTAAACTTCCTAACAGTCCCTGGCAGGCAGCCCACTGTGTCACATGCCTGTGAACAGCTCGGCTGTGCTGGTCTGTCCTCGACTGTGGAGGAAGATGAGGTTACAGCACCCAGTTGCTGGAGACCAGCACCGCTTCCTGACTTCATACGTAGTTATTCCCTAATCCAGTCCTGTCACTATGACCCGGGCTGATTTTCACACTTTTAATAGCAGGGATCACTCTGACATAATGTGGTTGAGGAGCAGCTCCATGTGCAATTATGCCAGAAGGTCTGAGGGACAACAGCAACCTTTCCTCACGGCAGACTGAAGGAGCTGCTCGGCATGGGTGGGTGCAAAGCAGCCCCCGCCGCAGAGTGCCACACGCTGCCACAGACCCAAATCCTCACCTTGAATGTTCATTGCAGCCTTAGTTGGCACCCCTGTGGTGAACAACCGGGACAGCCAGCTTCCACAAGGTAATTCTCGTGCCTTTTTTACAGTGAGTCCCAGCTGCCACTGGTGAGTGCCGGCCGCGGCACTGGAATCTGGGCACGCACCAGAGGTGATCCTTGCAGGAACATGCTATCCTGCGGAGGGGTAATGATCAACAGCAGCCCATTCACTTTGGGACGTGGAAGGCCACTTCCACAGCACTAGCTCTGGATGTGCAATTTGCATTCTCTCTGGGCCCCTTTCTCATTTCAGCAATGGGTGGGCATTGCCCTGTGGCAGCCCTGCCTTCTGGCAGTGCCTGGCGTCCACCAACCGAGGTTACAGCAGCTCAGAGCTGGTGAGTGCTTGGAAGTGACTGCCGTTGGGAGGCATGCAAAACCATCTGCTGCCTAGTTTCCCCTGGAGCTGTTGGCTTTTCATGACATCCTGAGCATCGTGACTGTTCTGGAGAAATAGCAATCGCAGCAACTATTCCTGGGTCACTGTGGGGACACTTGTCTTCACCCTGCCATCTGTGGAAGGCGCAGTCACTGCTGCCGTGGGGGGTTTGCTCCCCTACGCTGCGGGAACTTGCAGCAGAGGCAGTTCGTGTAGAACCCCGTCAGCCGCATCACCTATGTGCACAATGCCCTCGTGTTTCTGATCAACATCCCTGTCGTGGTCTTGGTTACGACTGATCTCTGTGGTGGAGGCAGCACCCATGCAGAGTTTTCAGGTCATATATCCCAGTAGTGCCTGGCTCTGAGTAGCTGAGGGCCTGCGGGCAGCACCACTGAGATGATTTGTTGCCAGCACAGAAGACATCATTTGGATGGCCAGGACCTGCTGTACCCCTGGGAATGGCAGGGGAGCATTTAGCCTACCTGTTCAGGTCCATGGGTAGAGCATGGCCTCAGCCCCCAAGAGCTCCCATCACAGAAGGATCACCTCCTCCAGTGAGTCATGCCCCTTACCTCCCCAGACACCATGCCTGCTTTGGTCTGACTGTGGGACCCTCAGCTCCCCTCTCTTTTAAGCCGCCATCCTGCTTCTTTAGCGGATTTTCTTATTGCTTTCACCTCAGGAACCTCTGCACACCAAAATCCTCCTCTGTGCCCGTGAGAGCAGGCCTCTGTCCAGGCAGCCCGGGCTGGAACTCCTCACCCCTGTGGGCCATGAAAAAAAATGAAATGTTTTCTGTCTGAAAGCAGAAGGAGAATTCCCCACACCACTCCACCTTTCTGCTTTTTTCCCTTGCTCTGAAAGCAGGGGATGGTCCTCTAGGGCTCTGCTAAGAGCGCACTGCAAGCCCCCCCGCAGAAATGCTTGAGGTGAATGCGCAAACGTGTCCTGGCCAGGTTTCATGATCCCGCGGCTCTGCCCGCTGTGTCTCAGCGGCTGTGGGAGAGGAGCAGACCAGAGCAGGCTGCAGATGACTGTGATTTGACTGTGGTGGTGGTTAGCTAATCGGGTTTTTGGAGGATGTCGCAGTAGGTGCTGGGCTAATATTGCTAGTACAAACCATTGCAACTACAGCTTTCTCCTTGCCTCCTGCCAGCCGACACTGAGGGTTCCTGTTGCGCCTAGCTGTTTCATAGGGGCTACATGAAGTATGTAGAGGCAACAGCGTGTGACTGTGTAACATACTGTCGCAGAAACAAATAGAAAGTCAGTTTTGCTCTGTACCCCAAATTCACTTTAATACATTTCCCCCCTGGCTCTTGGCTGAACGTACTCACTGTAAAAGGGCAGGATATCTTATTGCACCAGATGCATGAAGAAAGATCAGATACAAACTCAGCAGCGTGTACATTTATGGGGATTACCTCACAGAGACTAAGGTCTAGATGATACTTTCTAAAGAGAACAGAGCTGGGAAAGGAAAACTGTGCTTAAAACAAGCTAGATACAACATATGTGTGGTTTCTTACATTTTTTCAGTATAAGCCTGGGCTCTGATGGGACCAGATGCGAAAAAACGCTGCGTGAATGATTGTAAACAGTGTAGGGGGAAGAGCTTAGCGTTAACGTTCATTCCAGTCAGTTCAAGATTTATTAACAATGGCAAGTGTGTTAGAGTGTGCCAGCCACTGGATGGCATTAGCAGTCCAGGTTTCGTTTGACAGACTCTACCTTCCACAGTACTACTTGTGGGAGCTAGAAAAAGAAGTATAATAACCAGGCACGTAGGGTATTTTATACATACACACAACTGCTGTTGCCCCTCTCTCATGTAAATATTACCTTCTTCATCCTTCTTTAGGAAACCCAGAGGCAAAAGAAGAAATTCCAGCTGCGCCTCAAACCAGCAGACCAACCACCAGCTTTTCTGGAACAGCCACTGACTTTCTGCAGCCCATCTCATCCCAGTTTTGAGCACTTGATTTTTAGCAGTGTTGGGTTCAGATGGGCCCTGCTTAGTTGAACCAGCAGTGTGTGAGCTGCTGGTGTCGGGCCCTGGGAAGTATTTAGCTCTTCGGAGAAAGTCCTCTGTGGCGAACCCCTGCGCCTACCTGCCAGGCATTCAGATCTAGGGACTATGAGAAACCGAAGCCCAGCTGAGCCAGCCAAGGTTTTGTGAGTCACGCTTAATTCCCTCTTGGTGCATAGATCAGTCCATTTCACATAAAATAAGATCTAAAAGGAAGGTTTTGAGAAGACAGTCCTTGTTCCATTAAACAAGAACTGTTGTGGTGGGTTCCTTATTGCCCTTCTCCCAGTATATCCCTTTACCCAGCTGACATGCTTCATGTCTAATCCTGTTTTATATAGATTCCAGCTTCAGACCATCTGGCAAAAGCAGGACTTGGCTAAAACCTAATAGTCTGTGAGATATGCTTGATAACATTAAGATTTGTGGGTGATAGGTCTGAGGAAGCAATGGGAAGAAATTATGTAGGCTTATCAACTCAACAGAAAGAAATTTGCCCTTTTAAAATTAGGTTTCTAATTTAGAAACCTTGATGACTCTTTGTCTGTGTGACAATATAAACTGTGGAAAAAAAAATATCTCCTTCCTCATCCCACAATGCCTGGAGAGAATAGCTGATGGCTTTCTGGAAGAGAGAATCTGTCTCACAAGGGTTGAAAACAACTAGTCTGAAAAGAGATCAGAAAGCCTTCATGTTCATACAAATGATTGCTCCAACTCCTCTGGAGACACAGAGGAGATCTTTACATGGCATCTTACATCAGACTGCAGTAAAAACAAGGGGCATAAGGACTTGCTTGTGAGGGGAAAAAACTCTATCCATTGCAGAACATGGAACCAGTCTGTTACGTTCACATGGTCTGTCTGGGGAAAAAGGAGTTTAAAGTGAACGGCACAGAGATACTTGGTGAGTTTTCTAATACTGCAGTAATCATGTAATGTCAAGAGCTTCAGTAAAAATGGCAGGATGCGATCTCTTGCCCTTTGGCAACACGTAGGACCTCGCCAGGACAGAGAGAAGTGGGGAACGTAGCAACCCTATGTAACAGAAGCCCCCTTGTATGTGTGAGATGGGAATACCAGTTTAGGCAACACCTGGCTCCTCCAACATACCATTTCCCAATTATACAGACCACTAAACAATTCACCCTGCTTCAAAAATGAAAGCAAAATGCCAGCGACACAGATAAACTAATCCCATAACAAGATATAGTAATGAAAGGGTGCAGGGGCAGAACCAGCACCCACTTAACATTGCAGGGGCTGAATTGCATGAGAGGCCTGCAAGGTCTTTGCCTCCCCCTCTCCTCTTGCTCTGCCAAACCCTTTGAGAGCAGTGCTTATGGCTGGTCATATGTACTATGCTTGACACAGAGCCATTTTGTTCACTCCACTTCCAGCCCAGACACAGACTGTAGTTTGTCTATGTGGGCAGAAAAGAGACACCCATCATGGAGAGGCCATTTGCTGGAATCAGAGGGTAGAGTGACTTACTACCTGCGTTAGCCTGACAGGGTTGAGTTATGGGAGGACAGCAAAAGAGCTTGTGTAAATAGAAATAATGGAACTAATAAACACAAATCAGTAGGCACAAGCATTCAGCAACACCTAACACCCTCTGGTCCCCTCTGAGGTGGGATCTAACATCCATCACAGCAGGTGAGGGCAAGATGGATGGGTGTGCTCTCAGCCCAGCCAGTTCTGGACTGCAGAGCTGCCTAAGACTGCACCGGCAAGTTGCCTACATCAAAGCCTCTGAGAGCTTTAGAGTCCAAGCGAAAAACTCTAAAAAGCCAGAATTCACAAAAATCACGGAGTTGTTTAAAACTGTCCTAGAGGATGCATCTCCAGAGAAGATAACTCGGAGTCTGGTTTCATCTGCTTTCTGCCTTTTCCCCCAAGTCTTACAGCACCTATTCTGGCTTGTCAGAGTCCTTGCAGGGTAGCACTTTTGTCCCTAGCTCCTCAGAAAGACAGAGGGTGTATCTACACTTGCTGAGTACGGGAGGACCAGGGAGTAAATCCAAGCGCTGGATTCTTGATTATCTGCACTGAGTAATTATTAGGTCAATGTTATAGAACATATCAATCAGCCCCTCCAACGCATGTCTGCCAACAGAGCAGGCTAGGCCATAGCCATGCACAGGGGATGTGCTGTTTAGCTGCTAAGCTAGGAATCGGTCCTTGCTCTTCTTCCATCCAGCAGCGCAAGCATAGCCAGAGGTGACAGTGAAGACTTCAGGACTCTCCTTCTAGGGCTGGAGCCACCCATGCAGTGGTTGCGGAGGGCTCTCCTGCCACCGAGACATGACATGAGTCAAAGCTTCTGCCCCAGGGTCAGAACAGCAGTCCTCTTCCAATGCTCTATAAACCATAATCTATTCTTTCCTCCTGACAGCATGTGTTCAAAGCTGACTAAGCAATAGAGAACCAACCTGGTGCTTTCCCACAGTGGTCAAGAGTCACCAGTTTAGGTGGGACGCATATGCAAGGAGTTGTCTCTTCTGTCACCTCATCAGCACATCTTCACCTTCCAGCACATCTTAACCATGCCTCAAATCCCTTTCAAGACCCTGTCCTTCTAAAGGAACTGCAGGTGCAAATGCCTGGGCCAACTGCTCAAAGCTTGTGTCACTGATCTGCGAAACCATTTGTTAAGCTGTGTCTTAAATGGCAGTAAGTGAATCCAGGTTCTTGGCTGACCTTGGGAAGTTCCATGAAAAAACAAAAGGAGGATTACACCTGGGTTGCTTGTGGCACCACGGATAGCAGGAGTAAGAATGACACAGGTTTGCACTGTCCACTTAATTGCTTATTTTGAGGAAAGGCAGTGACCCCATCAGGGGCTACCTACAGAAGCAATGATGCTGAGTGGCTTAAAAATCTAGATAAATTGAAGGAAAGCTCATTGAACCATCCTCCCCTGCCCTGCGCTCCCTCCCAATTCCTTCCTTCTCCACTCCACACCTACACACATGTGGGTGAAGATGGTCTGTAGCAACTCTGACCACTGCTTTTGCTCTCCGTACTGCCATCTCCAAAGGACTAGGATGCTGGGAATGCTTCCCATTGCTTTCCTCCCCTGGGGCCAGGATGGCACGGGCAGGCCATGCTCTAACCCACTGTTAAATAAAAGTTCACTTCTCTCTGGCTTTAATATTTTAAATGAATTATTCAGAGAGTCCGCAGGCACAATCACCTTTTCATAAGGAGGAGGTAATCAGGAAAACATTAATATTTGAAGAAGAAAAGGTCCAGGCTAATGATTTAGACAGGAAGGGCAGGGCTACTCTCTCCCTTTCCTTTCATAAGCAGCTTTGTGCTTCTCTACATCTCATGGTCCTGACACATTATGGGGTAAAGTATGATTAATTTTCCATTAATATGCCTGTGCTGTAAGTTCACCTCAAAAAGGCAAATTGATTCAACATCACTGGGGACAGAAGGCTTGGAGGTTTGGGTGAGGCTTGCTGCAGCTTGCTCACCCTCGAGCAGTGGGGTCGCCTGCCCCTTTCCCCTGTTATTCTGCAGGCGGTAAGCGTGTTTCCCCAGGTAGCCCCTTCAGGAGATGGGAGAGCAGGCAAGTCCAATGGATTACAAAGCTATGTCCATAAGAGTTCCTCTGGGAGTATGTTCCTGCAAATCTTTGTGCTGCTTAGAGTCAGCTTTAGCAATCAGGAAACAAGTTATGATAGAGCTGTGCTGAACACTCTCTGCAGGCAAGTGCCCTGCTGCTGTGGCACGTGGGCTGGGGAGCACACAGGTTGAAATCATCTCTCCTCACAGCCAGGGCTGAGGCTTGCCCAGCTATTCCCGAGTCCACCCGGGGAAGGTAACAAGGCTAGGCATGCAGCAGCCCAGACCTCAGCACAGCAAGCCACCTGAGCAGGTAACAGGGCAAGCTTATAAAGGTCCATGCCAAAGCCAGGACCACCACGTCCCCACAGATACCGGTGTCCAAGATCACCACATGAACACAAACGTGATGGTGCTTACCTGCTGCAAGAAAGCCATCTGATGGCAATACAGCCCCCGGATCACACCTCAGTCCCTGTCCCCCCATGCTCCAGAGGGAGCTTAAAGCTGTACCCTTTCTTCCCCAGGGGTTTGTGCCTGACTAAGGTGTTGATGGGCAGCGTCTGACCCTGCATGGTCAGTAGCTGCTTGCTTGTCCCTTACCATGCTCAGCTGGCATGGGAGCAGCAGGCCTGCAGCAACTGGCCCTCTCCGTGTGCCGGGGAGCAAGGGTGAGACACCTCATCCATCCACCACTCAGGCTGTAAGGGCAAATTCAGCCCTGTAGCATAAGCCAACATTCATTTGTTTCATGCACTGTGTCTGCTCTCCAGATAGTAATAGTGTGATGTACAGCCTCCACTGAGGACTGTGTGAAACTTGTGGGCTGTATAGATCCTATGCAACTCTGCAAAGGGATTCAATGATACGTTGGCCGCTGCTGAGCCTCTCCCAAGGGGCAAGTTTCACACAATGCCAGTTGTGGGACCAGCAGTCTTTCAGAGTCACCTGAACCAAGCACTCCTCGAGTTTATCCCGTGACTCCAGTCACTGTAGGAGGAATTACTTACCTAGAGGAGAAGAAGGAGTGGTGGGGAGAAGAAAAGGAGGCAGGGAGGTTATGTGGCACTACAGTAATAGGGGATATAGAAATGAAAGGTGCTGGAAGGGTAATTTTTCCCTGCTGCTACCACCAGATGATGCTGCAGAGCAAGCCGTCAGAAGCGCTGACGACTACGTCTGGAGGAGCCCACATACTTAGAAGCTGAGTAATACCATTTTCGAGATAAAATGACTTTTTAAAATCCATTCTTATTACTCACACAGGTGTTTCTTAGACATCATCTCTGCAGAACATCAGTGCCTCTCCTGAATTACTCAGCCGAGGTCTTCCCTAGGCCTCCCTGTAAGGGGGATTGCTGCGCAGCACCGGCTGCAAAACTTGCCGTCGCACATCCCCAACCACCAAAGCAGTCAGGGGTGCAGCACGCACATGCAGGCACCAGAAGGATGTCCACGCCATTCAGTGCACTGCTGCCCTTGAACAAATAACATGGGGGAACCAGGCAACCGCTAGTCACCAGAATTAACTCCTACAAACACCCCACAGAGAAAGATGGCCCAAATTGAAAATGGGGGAGAGGGGCATTTTGCATAAAACAGACACTCAGAGGAAAAAAACACTTTCAAAAGGTGAATCGGGAATTAACAAACTTACTGGCTAAAAAGACATCTCAGCTATAAAGAAGATACTAACTTTTAAGGTATATTACAGATGCTCCCCTCCTACTAGCACCTCAGTATCCCACAAGCAGTATTACCTACCTCTCCTACTACCTCTCCCTTGTGCGCACTTCACAAGTACTGACTGAACTTGTTCGCAAATTGTCCAGCTGATTAACATTATTCAATTAAACCTAGAACAACTCATCTCAATCTGTTCTTAACATGAAGACTGCTGCTTCTGTTTCAGAAGTGAGGAAAGGCATGTGTGCCCGAAAGCTGCTGTTTCTCAACAGTATGAATGGATCTAGTGAAAAAAAACAACAACCACCCAACAACAAACCAAGCTGCCTGTCCCTGCAAACACCTGATCTGTGGGCTTACTCTAAGCTTTTCTCAATGGCAATGGCACCTTGAGCGTCTTCTGGCTCCTCTCGACTTTCACCACCCAGTCCTACTTCCACCATCTTCTTTTGCTGCACCAACACCACAGTTCATGGTGCTACTTGCTGTACTCTTTACATTATAGCTAAACCAGTATAATAGCTATCTGCTAAGAGAATGTTCTCCTTTCCTTTTTGCTTGTACCAGCACCCACCTGTCCGTCCTTCCAGCCTGCTCAGGGGGCTAGACCAAGAGAAAGCTGATGTCTTGGTTTTGGAGAGTTAATTTTTGGGTGACTGAGCTTGCTCATTGCACGGTCAGATTGTGCCAGGCAAACAGTGAGGGAGCGGGACCAACACTACCCTTTTGCACTGTCATTTGCTGTCAAGGGTAGCTTAGATGTAGTATCAAGCTATACCCCAGGAGAAGAAGCAAGACTGGTTATCCTGCCTTGAGGTGCCGCAGAAATCTGTGTTCTCAGCCTGTGTCTCCTGATGGCCAAGCCTGCTGTCTGTCTGGTAGGCTGTCTTTCATATAAGTACCCCGCCTTGCATCTAGCTTTTGAAATTTTGGTTATTTCTAGTCTCTAAAAATGCATCCTTGACCTTTCAGACAGCTCTGGTGCTCCCTATGAAATTGTCACTCATGTACTCAACACACCAGTCTCCTGCTGTTTTTATCCCACACCTCTCTGTTTGTGTGTTTGCAGACGGAAGGGTAGAAGAAGAAAATGCTGCCACAAAGTGTGCCATCCCTGTCCTCTCCTCTGCCAACCTTCATGGGTTCCTTGTGGTTCCTTTCACAAAAGCAAAAGCCAGATCAAAGCTTGCTGGCATTTTAGCGAGGGGGTCACAAGGGCAAATGTCCTCTTTGGGATTTAGTTAAGGACAGTAAATGATTTTTCTGTCTGTGACCTACATCAGGGCTGAGGCAAGGTTTTTTAAAAGGCTAATGCATAACCCAGATTTTGCTTAGGTTTACATGCGTGGGTTAAGCTAATCCAATAAGAGACAAGTATTTTCAATGATGGTCCTTTTTTTTCCCCTCCTCATATAGGCTTTTCAGTAATGCATTCTTTACCTACAAACTGATGTCAGTGATCAGCTGAAACGTGGTCTGGTGGGGGCTGATGGGGTCCATCTGTCAGAGAAGGGGAAGAGCATCTTCTGTCATAGGCTTGCCAAGCTGGTGAAGAGGGCTTTCAGCTGAAGTTGCTGGGGGAGGGTAACCTCAAACCATCCCACTCCTACCAGTTTGATGCCAGTGCCAGCAATAGATGCCCAGAGCCTGGAGAGGGGTCACAGGTCAGCAGGAGAGCACCTGAAGAGCAGTACAAAGGAATTCCAGCCACTCCAGCCAGTAAGTCACCTTCATCGGGGGCCCAACTTAAATGCCTCTACACAAACACATGTAGCATGGGAAACAAACAAGAGGAGTTAGAGATGTGTGCACCCCTGCAGGCCTGTGATCTTATTGGCATTGCAGAGATGTGGTGGGATGGCTCCTATGACTGGAGTGTTGGAATGGAAGGATACAGGCTCTTTAGGAAGGACAGGCAGGGGAGTGGAGGAGGGTGTCACCCTCTATGTCAATGGCCAGCTGCAGTGCAAGGAGCTACACCTGGGGATGGATGAGGAGCCGACCAAGAGCTTATGGGTCAGGATTGAAGGGAGGGCAGGGACAGGTGACATTATAGTGGGGGTTTGCTACAGGCCACCTGAGCAGGAAGACCGAGCAGATGAGGCCTTCTATAGACAGATAGGAGCATCCTCACGTTCACAAGCCCTGGTCCTCATGGGGGACTTTAACCACCCCCCAATATCTGTTGGCGGGACAACACAGCAGGGCATAAGCAGTCCAGGAGGTTCCTGGAATGCACTGATGATAACTTCCTTCTCCAAGCGATAGAGGAGCCAATGAGGAGAGGTGCTATGCTGGACCTTGTTCTCACCAAGGAGAGGCTGGTGGGGAATGTGAAGCTCAAGGGCCAGTGACCATGAAACAGTAGAGTTCAAGATCCTTAAGGCAGTGAGGACAGCACGCAGCAAGCTCACTACCCTTGACTTCAGGAGAGCAGACTTTGGCTTCTTCAGGGATCTGCTTGGTAGAATACCATGGGATAAAGCCCTGGAGGGAAGAGGAGCCCAAGAAATCTGGTTAATATTCAAGAGTCACCTCCTCCAAGCTCAGGAGCGACATATCCCAACAAATGGGACATCAGGCAAAACCACCAGGAAGCCTGCATGGATGAACAAGGAGCTCCTAGACAAACTCAAACACAAAAAGGAAGCCTACAGAGGGTGGAAGCAAGGACAGGTTGCCTGGGAGGAATACAGAGAAATTGTCCAAGCAGCCAGGGACCAGGTTAGGAAAGCTAAAGCCCTGATAGAATTAAATCTGGCCAGGGACATCAAGGGCAACAAGAAAAGCTTCTATACATACGCTGGTGATGAAAGGATGACTAGGGGAAATGTAGGCCCTCTCCAGAAGGAAACGGGAGACCTGGTTACCCAGGACATGGAGAAGGCTGAGGTACTCAATGACTTTTTTGCCTTGGTCTTCACTGGGAAGTGCTGCAGCCACATCACCCAAGACACAGAAGGCAAAGGCAGGGCCTGGGAGAATGAAGAACCACCCACTGTAGGAGAAGATCAGGTTCAAGACCATCTAAGGAACCTGAAGGTGCACAAGTCCATGGGACCTGATGAGATGCATCTGCAGGTCCTGAGGGAGCTGGCGGATGAAATGGCTAAGCCACTATCCATCGTATTTGAGAAGTCATGGCAGTCTGGTGAAGTTCCCACTGAGTGGAAAAGGGGAAACATACCCCCATTTTTAAAAAGGGAAAAAAGGAAGACCTGGGGAACTACAGGCCAGTCAGTCTCATCTCTGTGCCTGGCAAGATCATGGAGCAGATCCTCCTGGAAACTATGCTAAGGCACAAGGAAAATAAGGAGGTGATTGGTGACAGCCAGCATGGCTTCACTAAGGGCAAATCATGCCTGACAAATTTGGTGGGCTTCTATGACGGGGTTACAGCGTTGGTGGATAAGGAAGAGCAACTGACATCATCTACCTGGACTTGTGCAAAGCATCTGACACTGTCCCACACGATATCCTTGTGCCTAAATTGGAGAGACATGGATTTGATGGATGGACCATTCAGTGGATAAGGAATTGGCTGGATGGTCATGCTCAAAGAGTTGCGGTCAACAGCCTGGTGTCCAAGTGGACAGCAATGACAAGTGGAGTTCCTCAGGGGTCAATATTGGGACCGGCACAGTTTAACATCTTTGTTGGCGACACGGACAGTGGGATCGAGTGCACCCTCAGCAAGTTTGCCGACGACACCTAGCTGTGTGGTGTGGTCGACACGCTGGAGGGAAGGGATGCCATCCAGAGGGACCTTGACAGGCTTGAGAGGTGGGCC
>JAVKLA010000058.1:2474503-2505922 GCA_034782735.1 Sagittarius serpentarius | reverse complement strand
CACACACACACACACACAACGTCACTTGTTTTGCAGCGCTGAGGAATGTAAACAAGTCTGCTGGGCTCTGAGGGACTTCACCCGCTTGTTCCGATAGCTCCTGCTCCGGCACGGCGCCCGTCTCCCAGGTAAGAGCCGGCGCTGGGACCACGAGTGACCGTGGGGACCGTCACCCTGCCCCACGCTGACAGGGGTGGCACCACGGACCGTGGGGTTGTGACGCCGCGGGCCGCAGCCGTGCCGCCCTCAGGAGAAGCGGGTGGGAAGGAGGACTGAGCCCTCTCTCCCCCTCCCAGGAATGTCTTTTACGGAGAAGACAGGAAATGAAGAAACCCAAGAACGTGTCCCACAATCAGCCAAGTTCATCGTGGCCGAGGGCTTTCACTCGCTCCAGCGCGTCCCGCCAGCCAGGAGAGCCGGGGCCGGCGCCGCCTGCGCCGGCGGGAGGACGGCCCGAGGATCCCGCTTTCCCGGCGGATTCGCTTCCCGAACATCGGCTACCGAAACAAGAAAACAAAGCGGGGGGGGAGGGGGGGGGGGGAGAAAAAAAAAACAACAAAACAAACAAACAGAATACCCGCCACAACGCCAACCGCAGGAAAACAGAAGACGTGTGAAGTAGAAAACTTTCTGTGAAGTGGAAAAGCAAAAAAAACCAAAAAACCCAAAAAAAACCAACCGATAACAATTATTTCAGGAACGACGGGGGGTTTAAAATAGATTTAGGAAAAGGCTGTGGCTGCAGGGTCTGCCCCCCCCCGCCCCCCCCCTGCCCCGGGCAGGAGCGGGGGGACGCCGGAGCTCTGCCCTCCCCGCGCCCGCTGCAGCCTGCCTGGCAGCGACCTCCCGGAGAAGGCGCGGGCGGGATGGACTGTTTAAATATATATATTCTACTCTTTTTGGTTTTTTTTTTTTTTTCCCCTCTTCTTTTTTGGGTTGGTTTTTTGGGGTTGGTTTTATTGGGGTTTGGGGGGGGAGGGGGAAGTTTTTTGCTTTTATTTAGTTTATTTTAGGATGGGACCGTGCGGGGAGGAGACGGCTCGAGCGAGTGCAGGGACAGGGCTGGGAGAGGGCCGGCGCGGGGCCCGCGGGCACGGCTGGCGCGCATGCTGTTCCCTCCGGGGGTGTGTAGCCATCTCGAGGACAATAAAAACAACAAAAAACTGAAAAAATAAATTAAAAACCCAAGTGCCAGCCTGGTTCTTCTCTTGGGGCCGGGCCTGGCTTTGGGTGCCCTGAGCTGCCGGCAGTGCAGCCAGCGGGGGGGGGGGGGGGTCCAGGTCTGGCACGGCCCCATCCCAGCCCCATTTTCTTGCCATTTCACCCCAAAAGCGTGAGAGGGCTGGGGGCGGCCCCCCCCCTGCCCTTTCGCACACTGGGTGGCCCCAGGGAGGTGGGTCCAGCTTCTCCTCCCGGGATGGGTGACGGCAGCCCTGACTCCCGGGAAGCTCCCGGGGGAGCCGGTGGGTGCTTGGCACCGGCAGGCCCGGAGGGACGGGGGACAGGGACGGGGGACGGCGCTGGGTGGCCCCAGCGCTGACGGCCACGGTGGGGGACAGCGCGGGGACTGCCACCCCAGCGGGCGCTGCCATGGATGGCCCACGTGTCCATCAGTCCCCCCCCCGCCACCCCGTCCCGGAGAGCCCCAGCAGCCGGCGCTGCCCGGTGCTGGCCCCGCGCGGGGCGGGGGCGGCCACCGGCTCCCTTCCCCGCCGAGTGGTGGTGATGCTGCTGCTGCGGGGGAGCCGTACCGGCCACGGTGCGGGGACGCAGCCGGGGTGTCACTTAGGGAACACGCACTTAAGGAGCGTGTAGCGGGTAAGGGCGGTGAGTTTCCGCCCGGGGGTCGCTGAAGGTAGGGCACAGCCTGCCCGCGTTGCCCTTGCTGAAGTTGGGGACTCCTGAGTGATGATGCACGCAGCCCTAGGCTTGACGGGAAGCGCTGGCACAAATGCGCTCTTAAATAGAGTTGCAGGACCGGGTGCGTAATTGCAGCGCGCAGCTCAGTACTAGCACCTTGGATTGGGAAGCGCTGGGAGAAACCGACTTTCCGTTCCTCGTCGGTTCTTCATCCCGCTTCCCCCTGTTCGTGGCAGCCAGAGGACCCTGGGCTAGTGAAAGTTGGCTGGAGCTGGGAAATAGGTAGTACTCGTGACTCGTTAATCATTTTGCTATGTATGAAATTCTAATTAAAAAATGTATTGGAATAAATTAGAGGCGGCTGAGATCTATGGAGTGATTACTTGGGTGCCTAATCTGTGATTAGAGCATCTTTTCCCCTTCCTGTATTATTAAAATGCTTCTGTCAATTTCAATGACACTTCAGTGCTGTGATATAAATTATTGAACAAGGGCAAATGAGACGTCCTTCACCTTAGCTGTAAGGGCCCGATCCCGCAGAGAACAACTTCCTTCCACCCCTCCTGGTTTGGCAGCTGTTGGAGCCCCTCTGCCGAGTCCTTGCTCCTGTCCATGTGCAATCCCCGGCTGCCCTTCCCCTCGCAAAAGCTGCCTTGTTCAGGCAGAGTATTGCTTATTGGATTGCATGTAACGGTTGTCCTTGCTGCTTCCTGATGAGCCCACGTGGATGGGACAGTCCCATGGGATTTTAAAGGTGCGAGTGACCTTGGAAAGCACCATGGTTTTGTCTCTTGGCTTTTGCCTTAATTGCCCTTGTATGCCATGAGCTCTTTGATTTGGGGACTGATGTGTGCACAGGTCCTGGGAAGTGTCTTGGAGCCTGATCATCACCCCCGTAGTAGTTACTGTGTATATTTGGTAGTGGCAATGAACATGCTACGCTAGCACCTCCATGCTACTTGGGGTAAAATGTAATTTAGGAGTGGGTGGGGAATGGGACTGTTTCTTCCCGTGTGGGTCCTGGAATGGTGGAGGTGGAAGAGGAATGTGACATACCTGTGGGGACTTGGCTCACCTGTGCTTTGGTTACAGGCAAATTAGTCCTGCTCCACTTAGGCTGTGGGAACGCTTGCTGCCCTAGAATCATGTTTCCCGTGGATGAAAAAGCCGTTTCCTTCTTGAACAGCAGAGCAACTTGAAAATGAATTTTTTTAAAGGGATTCTTCCAACAGGAGTTTAATCTGTAGCCTTTTTGTTATTGTTATTCTTGCATTAATGATCCATTTACACTTTCCACTATATTAAAGGCAATATTGTGGAGCCCTTAAACAAATGCTCGTCACCTTTAATGATAACTGACTTTGGGATCTGGCCCTCCATAATCTCATTCAGTGCTGACTGTAATTTGCCTTCAGGGAAAGAAGATATACTGCTGTTTTAAATGGCCTTTTTGGCTTCTCTGGTTGCTCTTGACTGAAGTAGAATTCAGTGAATCCTAACCAATGTCTGTCCAGTGATTCATCTGGTCTTGCTTGGAAGAGGAAAGACAGTGGGTTTGGTGTTTTGTGGGGTTTTTTTTGTTTTTTTTTTTCTATCAGAGGTGGTTATGCTGTGTAGTCATTCAGTGGCCCGGAACTTCGGAAGAACCTTGTGAGCCATTGTTTGAAAGGATCACTGCGTGTAACGGGGTGAAAAACCACATGTGTCTGGTACCAGAGCACTCAGTTTCTCAGCTGAAGTTCTTGTGCTGTAGTGAGGAGCACGGTATAAATAGCAATGCTAGGTTTTAGCCACTGAATTCAAAGTTATGGTTTCCACAGCAACCAGCGCTCAGGCTGTCATTTATGTATGTAATACTTTTTTTTTTTTTTAAAAGGGGGAAATATCTGGCTTCTGGTGTTGTGCTGTGTCCGGTCGTCTTTCGTGAACACCCCGCACTCATTCCTCCTACTCTGCTTCTGAGCAGCCCCCTTAGCTTTCCTTCTCCCAGTGACTGTCGTCTTGCTCCGTTCCCAGCTCCAGGCTTCCTGCTGCCTTCTCCTGGGCCAGTGGCTGAGGGCTCTGTGCACCAAATCCCGGCCTGTCCACCACGTTCATTTGTCTTCTAAGTCCTCCTTTTGGTACCAGTGTTTGCTTCCAGCTCTGCCTGTGGTGTGATGGGCACCACGCAAACACAGGAAGAAACAGCCCTGCTTTGAATCCCTGGCATATCCCTCAAATACCCACCTGCGTTTCCCATCTCTCCCTTATCTGGAGGGTTGTTGTCTCAATGGTAGGTCCACATGCTTTCCTGGCTCTTGCTCAGTCATTTCTCTTGAGACTTAAAGGACATGCAGACAGAGAACTGTGCCCTGTGTGGAGGGCTGCGGGATGTGCCCTTCCTATATGAGGATCAGGATGCAGTGCTTGTTTTTGAAAATGTTTGTCGCACAAACGTGCAGTGTTGCTAAAGTGTTTTCATTTATAGCCAAGGGGTTGATGTATTTACATGGTTGTGTCCAAGTTACAGTTTCCAGAGCAACTGGAGCTTTGTATCTTGGAAGACTGTTAACTAAAGCATGAAACATCACATCAAATTTTCCTTTCTTAAATTCTGTAATTTTAGCTACTGTTAAAAATGCAACTGTGCTTATCTGAGAACATGTTTCAAAACCTTAAATGACCAAGCAGATCATCTTTGGATGATCTTGAGAAGAAGAATGGGAAATTTCAGCCCCCAAAGTAATTATCCTTAGACTTACAGTATAAGGCACTTCAGTAAATAAAAAAAAAAAAAAAAAAGGGAAGTGCCATCTCATCTGTATCTCTAACCAGAACTAATGACAAAAGTGTAATCTGGCAAAACTGAGTGAAAAGGCTCATGTCGGCTGAAAGCAAACATCAAATGAAGGATTCCCATGGCTGGAGAATCGATCCTAAGAAATAAGGGGACTCAGGATCCCCGGTATCTGGGAGCAGTTGGGCAGGCTGTGGTGCCGGAGGCTGGTCTGATATTATTATTATTTTTTATTTCCTTCTCTTTCCCCTCTCATTTGGCTGCTGCTCCTTGTGAAACTGGGTCCCTCTTGCAGTGTTTCACAGATGCTTTTCCTCTGAGCAGTAATGCCAAGGACTTTTGGCATCAAAACAGGTCACTTTCCCATTATAACTCAATTTGAGCCAATGTTACTTTCAAAAAAGTTGTTGTATCTGCATTGTAGGTTTTCTCCTTGCTCTGTGAAGAATTTTGTCAATAATAGGCATGTCATTCCATTATAAATTGCCCTACTGAATACTCGGATTGGTTTGAGCAATGGTGTTAAAAAATGGTTTGTAGGTTACCTGGGGAATCTCAGCCAGGAGGCTTTAAGTGTTGGTTTGTGTAAGAAGGAATTACAAAGAGAATGTCTCAGGGGTCTTCCTTTCTGTTTTTGTTAGTAACCTTCCAGCTCAATATTTTCCTTTTTATATATTTTATATATATATGTATATATATATATAATGTTCCATTGATGTTGCCGCCTATAATAGCATTGTCAGCAGCCTATAGTTTTTGCTTAATAAAATGGAGGAATGATTCTGCTCCTACAAGATGGTTTTTAAATGAAATTTAAACCCAAACCTTGTGATCTTTGGTGTGCTGCCCAGATTATAGAAACAAAATGATTGAAACAGCAGCTGGCAATGGTTTGAAGTGAGTTGAAATACCTTGAACTTCTCCCTGGGTCTCTTTGAGCAAAGGTAGGGATTTTGTTTTCTCTGTAGTCTCTTTGTGATACGGCACAGACCAAGACAGGATTTTAGTTTGTTCGCACAGGAGCAGGCTGTTGCTCAGTAGCCGTAACCCACCTCCATGGCAGGCGGTGTTGCATGCTGGGTGGTGAGGCAGAGAAAGCTGGTAACAAGCTGGGAGAAGAGCCAGATTCTTGCTGGAATAAGAACTGCCTGTTTATTTTCGTGCGTGCTCAGAAAGAGCCAGTGTGTGCCATACTATCAACTTAATTGTCTTAAGTCTTTCTAAGTGAAGGTACTGATGCTGGGGTTCAACGTTGCGTAAATGTGTCCATCTTGGCAGCAGGACATGTAGTTTTACTTTTTTCCAGTGCACAGTATAAATACACCTCTTTCTTGACCTTCTCCATTAATTTCAGTGGATAAAGCCAAGTCTTCTAAGGGACCAGGCATTTGGGTGTTGGAACAAGATACCTAATCCATTAACATTAGAGCAGACATTTTAAGAACAACTTCTCTTGAAAGAGCAGGCAGTAAGGGTGGTGGGAAGGTGGTGTATTCTTAACCAGGTGTCCTGGTGTGTCATCACAGTCCTTCAATCCACCTGGGGACCTACAGCTGTAGTGCCTGACCAGCTGCTTCTGCGGTAACCATTGCTGGGGGAGCGATGGAACAAGGCTGCAGTGGGCTGGAGTGTCACTCCCACCCTGTGTATCTTCCACCTGGGAGGTCTCCCTTGCAGCTTGGGTGGACCCTTGGCTTTGAAAAGTGAGATAGAGGAGGAGAAGGTTAAGATCAAAGAAAGGCAAGAGGTTATTGTCTATGCCTAAGTGATGAGGAGAGATGGTGTGGTCCAGAGCATTGGATGTCACACTTAATTATGGAAGAATAGTTCATGAAGTACTCTGGTTTTCCCCAGACACTGTTTTTGTTTTTGAAAAAACATTAAAAAAGTTACGCTCTTTCAAACAAGGGAAAGTAACGACTTTTGGCTGGGGCTTTATGCTTGTTGAAAACAATCATTTTGCTGTACAGTTGGGAAACGTCTTCCAGTAGCAGCAAATGTCTGTATTTTGAGCTTTGCAGCCCAGGCTGCAATAACAAATACTTGGAATACCCTTGGTCACGGTTATCTTGTGCATGAGAGAATTCTGCGTCACATTATTCAGCATGTCTTTATGTCTAATTGTTCTTCCCCTTCATATGCTCTGTTCCTAAGATTAGTACAGTTTTCCTTCTCATGGATAAATAATTTAAACACCTGAACTGATTAAATGCATGCATCTGAGCTCAGAACAATCATGACTTTTTTTTTTGATTCAAAGACTGACTTTTCTGAAGAAGATTAAAAGCAACTGAAAATAGCTTCATCACAGAAACATCAAGCGTAACTTGAAAATTATCGCCATCATCTCATGGATTCTGGCAGTGTACATTTGCCTTCCCATTAACAATGTCTCATTGAGCAATCAAGGGTTTATTGACAACTCGTTTACTTTGCCTAATTGTTCGACTTACTGGAGGGCAGGACCATCCTTCACTTTGCTGAATGATGGCAAAGAGGATGCGAAGTGGGTCTGTGTTGTGCAGTAACTTGATAGCTCTGTTGGAGGGTGTTTCATGAAGACAAAGTTGACTGCAAAAGGTTTGAGGCAACCTCCAATGTTGGATTTGACTGTGCATTACCTGCAATGTGCCCCTTACCTGGCATGGCATGGGAAGATACCAGGGTCCTTTGGGCCAAATGTGATGCCCCTGTGAAGTGGCAGGGCTCATGGGGGGTGGGTGGCTGCTCCAGAAGGTCTGTGCTCAGCTCTGTGGTACAAGGGAGCAGCTGCTCAGAGGTGGCAACAGTCTGTGTTGGTGTGAAGAGAGCTGTCGGAGAGGTTTAGGAGCCAGGAGCTGTCAAGTTCCCCCTCTGCTGTTGCCGTTCTCGCTGCTGTGGGCTCACCTGAGGCTTATGCAAAAACCTTGCGCTGGTGGGTGCAGAAGTGCCTCTGGCTGGGGAGCGTGGAGGGGCTGCAACAGTGCTTTCCTATCTGGAAAAAGTCCTTTCTGCTAATTTGCTTTCCAGAATGTCTTTCCAAAGAGGAACAGCTCTCCTGCTTTCACTGTGTAAAGCCATACATGCTCCACAGCCACCTCTGGAGAACTGCAACAACCCAAACCGACTCCCTAAGGAAAGAAGTATTTTTCCTTAATGTGAGAGCCATCTCATCCTGCATGGTTATCAGTCAGTGCTCTGCTGTTTCATCTCAGACTGGCTGACAATAGCACTCTCAGATGACTGGAGTTTCCTCTCCCTTTGTTGTAAAAAATACTCTTAGGAACTACCTTTATAGAGCAACTGCATATCTCTAGGCTAAAGTTAAACCACAGCTGGAAAACATCTCTCATCTCTCACTCAAAACATCTTACATCTAGAGATTTAAAACCTCATGTCAGAAAGCTGTGGCCTAATACTTTGCCTGCGTTTTTCTTCTATACCAGCGCGACTCTACAAGAACATGAATACCTTGATCGCCTGTATCTTGTCTCTTACTCGCAGACGAAAGCTTGGAGAAAACTAGTGATGTTATAAAAGTTTCACTTTGCATTTTGATTCCCCCCTCTTTTCTTTTTTTTTTCTTTTTTTTTTTTTTTTCTTGGTGGAGTAACCTGGCCTATTTGTCATCACATTAGCCCTCCGTCAGGCTTTCCACCCTCCCTGATAAGCAGTGCTTGGTCAGGCACCAGGCTTTCAGCAAGCCAGGGCAATTCCTGCTTGAATCCAGTTACTGCTTGTCAGTCGGACCCATCTATTATTGTAGCAGCAGGCGGTTTTTGTTGTTTTGAATTATCTCTTAGCCTAGTCCAGCACAGCTAGTTCCCTTTGCTTCTTCTAAAGCAAATCCTATGCCTGCCTTTATCTTTTGGCATCGTTTGGGGAGAGATGTGGGTTTCCTCGTTAACCCCAGGCAGGCTTCCCGACAGCTTTCCATCTGACTTCAGCTCTTGCCATCCTGATCTCAAAACAGGCCCTCTCTCCTCTGTTTGCCACCTCCTCCCACTCCAGCACCGCTTTTCATCTCCTAGGCTGTGGAAACCCCCTGAGCTTTGAAAGCTTACTGTCCTGCTGCCAGTCATTCCTTCACGATGAATGGCCTCGCGAACGGGCCAGGCTCTCTGTGCTGTGCCCCACCGCTCGGTCCCACCACTCTTCTCTTTGCCAGCACTTTCCCTGTGACTTGCTGCCGTTTGTCACCAGTGAAGCCCTGGGCAAAAGGCATTTCCCTCTGCGTCCCAGCCAGCGCTCCAGCAGGGCTCTGTTTGGTGGCATCAGCTCCTCAGCTCAGTTTGCTTATTGAAAGCATGTCTTAAAACCTTAAAAGCACTGCTTCCTAACCACCCAATGAGTTCTTGCAGAGTTTTGGTGCTGTTTGAAACTTTTATGAAAGCCTTCATTCATGCTCTGTCTACATTTCTATCTGCTCCTGCATAACTTGCAGGTGGCCTCCATTTGTAGCTTGTTCCTTCATCATGGACCTTTCCTAGAGTTTGGGTAGGTGCCTGTGTGACACGATTGCAGAGGCACTTTTAAAACTGTGCTCCACTGACTGTGTGACAGGTGAACTGGAGAACCAAAGTTAAAAAAACCAAAATGCAGAGAGAGCTGACTTCAGTTAATTTTTCCTCTTACTATCATGTTCTTTTATCATCACGCTTTTAAGAGATGATGGTGGGTTTTGATCCAGAGGGTCTGATATCTGTTGTGCTGGGAGATGGAGAGCTGTTACGTTGATGAAGCAGCATGACAGCTAGCAATACTTAACTTCTTCCAACTCAGGAGCAAAAAAAGGTTAAGCATCTTCCCTGAAGAGACTTGGATTCCCTGCAGTATTAGCCAAGACCGAGTGAGGGAGGAAAAATGCAAAATGGTGCAGAAAGTGCAGAAACTGGATGATGCGAGAAATGTTTTCAGTTGAGGCTGTTGCATCCCCACCTCGTTACTAGTTCTGCTTAAGTTACTTCTTGGCTGCTCAGATACAGCTGAAGCAAAAGAGCCTCGAAAGGATCTCTGCCACTGTTACTGCCTCTGGTGCCTGAGCTATCTCCTTCCAGATGAACCAAAGGTTTTCAGCCTGGCTCTGTCTTAGGTTGTTGTGCATCCTCTACATCTGTGGGAGCTGGGACAGGTGAGACACGAGGCAGCTGTGGTGATTTTGGAGGCAGGAGGAAACCTCAGGAGCAGTCGAGGCTAGGCAGATGTTGTGCTTGTTGTTTAGGCCCTGGGAGAGCCTTCCCAGAACCTGACTGGTACGGACACCTGCTTGTCCCTGGGGCAAGGGGTGCAGGATGCTTTGGGGATCAACTGACTGGGGCTCTGCAGTTCCAAGTTACTTAGCATTTTGGAGAGCCATTTTAGCAGAATTGTCTCCGTAACACTAACCAAGAAGAAAGACTGTCGGATTGTGACTTCTTTTTTTAAAGCTATTTGTCTTGTTTTCCTTGTAGATGTTAATGGACCTGTGTAAAAAATTTTCGAGACCTGCTAATGGGGGGGTGGTGTTGAAGTATAGTGTGGTTATATGGAGTGCAGGAAGCGAGAACCTCTTTTGAAGACTCAGCATGTGATGGTGAGAAAACTTGTTGCACTGCTACAGCAGAAGAGGTAAAATGTAGCTTCCATTTCCTCTGTGCTATCTGTATGGCACATGTTAAAAATGTATGTGTTGCATTTAAAAAAAATCAAATGTAAATCCTGCTACATTTGCCCGTTGCTAGTAAAATACATTTCCTCACTTGGTCATCATTGTCTCCTGGGAAAGTCGTACCAGTTGTATTAACTTAATGGCAGATCTGCTAATGAAGTCATTGGGTTCGGGATTTCACCCCATGACTCAGAAAACTTTGTTTATTCTGTTGCTATAGGCTGTGGGGTTATAAAAACGTGATTGTTTCGTGCTGTCAGTTTGTAAAAGGGTAGTTGTGAGGAAGGAGACTTGAGCTGACAGAATTACCTGCCACAATAATTAAGTACATAGCTAAATGAATATAAAAAGACCAGACAAGTAAATTGCTTTTGTACACATAGCCTTTTTTCCTTTTTTTTTTTTCTTTGAGGCTTGCTGAAGTGTGGAGATCCCTCTGTGAAAATAAGGTGAGCAATTAGTATTAATTGATTTGGTTTTTAATATTGGTTGGGATGAACTTGCTGAGGATTAGTGTGGAAATGTATGAAATTTCAGGAGAAATTGATTGCATTTCATCTCTTCCATGTGTAGTTTTCCCTTAAACTGCTAATGAAAGTTCAGTAACTAAGGAACAGAATGCTTCATTAAATGTCTGTACAGCTCAGAATAGTTAACAAGTGTCTTTCTGGGGTTCCTTTTCCTTGCTAGCCCCCTCCTTTGCTGGGTATACAGTCTTGGATTTTTTTCTTTGTTTTTTTAAAAGATATAAGTGGAGATAAGACTTTTGTGTCCATTCCTATATTACTCTTTGGGGAGAGTATTTTGCATGGAAAGGCTGGGATTTTTTTTGTGTTTGCCTTTGGTAGCAATTACTGCTGCTTGCAGTTGTGGCTTCCAGTTCAGAACAAAGCTGTTCTCTGTGCCTAGCCAGTAATAATTGTTGACAGTTGATAATGTTGGAGACTTCTTATTGTGGCTGGGATCTGAATTATACCAACTGCTACTGAATCCAAATTATAGGTTTTTAATTTTAGCTTCAGGGCTCTCATGCTGGAATATGCTCTTTCCTCTGGTAATAAACCAAAAAAAAGTTGGCGTTAGAGGTCTTTCCTAAACCTACCAAGTGAGACACAGAACTGGAGTGTCGCAAAGACTGCCTAAATTTCTATTCTTACTCTTGTCTGCTTTCAGACTTTCCTTGTAACACCTAGTTATCGCGTCCCGTGGGGCGGTTAAACTCATTCACTGCATGTTTAAATCTGCACTATATATGTTAGGTGGAATATATTGAGTAAGAGGGGAACTGCTGGGGGACTCTGCATATCCAGTTACTGATGCAGCTTATGGACCACAAGCCCGTTAAAACCCAGCCCGAGCAGCTGGGAACCGAGGGTGGCTGCTGTGGTGGCAGGGGCGGCTCAACGAGACCCCCGGCGTGGGGGAGCTCTTGGTGCCTGCACCAGTGACAGAGAGCTGCTGCTGCCGATGAGACCTCGGCTGTGAATCTGTCTTGCTTGTAGCTTTGAATGAGGTAACTGGTGTTACCTGGGAATTTTTCAATTTATTTTCTTGGTTAAATTTTCATGAGTAGGATGGTGTGAAAATGAATGTGTCGTTAACAAATGTCCAGGAATGCTGTTTGCTTAGAAGTGATTAGGAGATTAAGTAATGGATTAATTGTAATTATTCCAGCAGAACCCTCTTAATGTGCGTAGACACAAGGCATGTGTCCTCTCTGAAAGGGTTGCGCCTGGGGCTTGCTCACGTAGGGGTGTGAGAGGGTGTGTGCGTGTTGTTTTACTTTGGAGAATTATTTGTTGCCAATTCATGTTTCATCCTTGTTTCCCAGATTATAACTGTTTAGCTTTCAACTTTGAATTGGTCTGAAATTTTTACTTTTCTTCTGCATGTGGAAATTGTTTGTTGGCAAAATATGATTTCAGGGAAATGTTCTTTTTGCATCACAGGAAGGCTTAAGAAGCTTATAAGAATGATAAAACAGTTTTCCTTTTGTGACATGTGAGCGTCTGGAGGAACCTGCTGGGGCATGAGTTGAAGGTAAGCTCAAACTGGATGAACAAGGTGGTTCTTTGTGCAGCTTCCTTTTCCCATGGGGTCTTGTGCATACACTCTCACATTGTATTTGACTTTTTCTCCCATGAAATATGTCTGTGGAAGGCTACTTAATAGTGCCAGACCCTTATGTCCTTGGGATGAGTGTAAGACTAGGGCAGGTGCTACTGGCGCTTCTCTGAAGTGCTCTCCCAGCTTCCAGCACTGTGCAGTTTGGGGATTTCACAGGCCAGCAGCAGCCTCTTTGTAATGAACAGCTTTTTCCAGAGGGAGCCAAGCAATGTGTTATTTTGCCCTTCCTATGAGTGGCAGTGGCTGTGAGACCTTTGGGTGGTGCAAGTCTCAAAGGTGGCCCTGACTGGCATGGCCATGGAGCTCACCTAGGTGGACCATCAGTCAGGTGCCACCTGGCTGTTGCTATCCATCTTCAGTGCAATCACAGCCTAAGAATGGGGAAAAAATTATGCTTTAGATATGAGCGAAGGTTTACTTCTCTACTACCTTAGGCTTTTATGTTTCACCTAGTTGTGTGAGCAGTGGTGCTTGGGTTAAATGTCTGTGTACCAGCTTGTGGTGGTGTTGACATGAAATTCCTTACACCGGAGCGTCCACAACGAATATTTCAGGGTATCAAAGACTGTGTCCTCCAATTTAGAGGTACCCAAATGCCAATTCTCCTCTCTCACTTGATTTCTGATGGTCTGCACCAGTTTTTGTGATGACTGCATGCATTTCTTTCTGGATAATGTGAACTTGAAATTTGCCAGTGTCATCATCGTATATATCACCTGTATTGGGTGTATGTGGTGTGTGAGGCTTGTGATGGGTCAAGGAAAGGCTTGTGGATGGTACTGACCAGCAGTCATCAGTTTAGTTGATGACCAAATCCATGGTGTGGGTGTGGTGTGTTGGTTTTTTTTTTTGTTTGTGCTGCTGGTCAAGGATGATTTAATTTTGATGTTAAAAGCTTAGGCATAGCTGCAATGGGCCATTCACAGCTTTCTGAAGACAGTCACTGACGTGACCGTGGAGGTACTTAGTGGTTCACTAATTACATTACTCACTTCAGCTTGCTTGGGCCATCTGTGGTTACCACGCTGCTGGCTCCGTAGCATGGCATTGAGATCTGACGGCTGTAGACGTTGCTGGCTCAGTTCTGCCATGGCAGTGCTCAGGACAAGAGCTGGGCTTCAGCTGTCTGCCTGGCCCCTACAAATAGACATCCTTCGACAGGGAGGTGTGGGACAAGTCTCTGAACATAGGGTGCTCCAAGCTTGTAGGAAGAAGCCAGATATGAAAAAAATTTGCAAAATGCTTACAAAGTGTTAAGACAAAGACTGGTGGTTTACTGAGGAAACTCAGTATCTTTTCTGTCTTTGTCTGCCAGCAGACAGTCACTCTGGTTTATATGCAAGTGTGCCTGGCCACTGCCAGCTGTGGAAAAGTGGAGGGACTGAAGGACAGGGAACAAAATCCAGCAAAGAAATACGGGAAAGCTGCTACGGGAGCTCTCTGGTAAAAATGGCCCTGAGGAAATGCAATTAGTGATAGCCGGTGGGGTGTGCGTGTGGTAGGTGAGTTTCTTGGCAGTTCTGGATGTGTAATAGATAAATAAGGTCTCCTGAAATGACAAAAACATCTCTTGCTGTACCTTGGTTTCTGGCTATGTTAAAGTAGAAAACACACTCTTTTCTTAACAAAGCAGACCTTGTTAAAACAAAAGCTGTGCATATGGGCACCCTTGAATTAAACCAAGAAGAAAAACCTACACGTTTGGATGCAGTTGTGAAGAACAAATGCTTGACTTAACTGAGGGATCCCACACGTCATCCCCTTCCCTCGCCTTTTCTCCCCATTGCGGGGTGGGATCTGCCCTGATGTCCTCCACCTATGGCCTTGTTCAGGAGGTGAAATAGGCTAGGGGACAGCGAGGAGTCATCTGGAGAATACGACAAATTGAGGGGGGGGTGAAAAAGTGCTTGTAGATTTGGCCAACAGAGGGTAGGTTTCCTTGTTGTTTTGTTTTGTTTTTTTTTAACTAAGAGTGCCAAAGACACTCCCGCCTCCTTTCCCTTCCTGGAAAAGAATTAAAAACAGCCTTCAGAAGGGACCCCCCAGGGTATGATAGATAAGCTGTCTGCATTTTTGTGGCGGGGAGAAGTCTCCTTCCTTTAGCCCGTACCCCACGTAGGCCCTTATCCCCCATCTGAGCCCTAGTGCTCTCTGGTTTTACTGACATTTTTGAAGGGAACTAAACTGTTGGTTAAGTCCCATGTAGCCTCCTCGGGCAGATGGATGTGATGAGTGTGCCTGCTGCGAGTGGGGTCACAAAGTGCTGGAGGGCTTCTCCTGTCTTCCCTGGTTTTGCACAGGTCTGTGTAGGGCAGGTGAGTCAGGACAAGCACAGACTGCTGCTGGAAGGAAAAGCAAGTCTTCTGCAAGTGCTCTTCCTCTTGCTGGACACCTGAAACACCAGCTAGGTGAGCTTGCGCGCTTGGTTACTTGTGGCTGAGCTTCTGTGGCTGTTTCTGGCTTCTGGCCCCTCTAGTTTGTTTTCTTGATGTGGCCTTCTGTTTCTGTGTAGCTCAGACAAGAAATACGGGCTTGCTGAGGTAGTATTTACTCTCTCTTTGCCTAGGATTGTTCCATTCAAATGGAGTAGTCTTACAAGTTTGATGACTTTTTTTGTCAGCACTTTGCCTGTTGCCTCCTTTTGTCCTGCAGTGGGAGCAGGAGAGGCAGCAGCAGCAGCAAAGATGACTGAATCCTGTGCTCAAAACCAAAATTTTCAGCTTGGTGCAGCTGTAGAAGCAAATTCGTACTTTCTCTGCAGACTACCCAAATCATCTTGAAATATGGGAGGAGAGGAAAAGAAATTATGCTTCAGTTTGCTCTGTTCCTTACCTAGTGCTGGAAGTGTGGGAAGTTGTCCTTGGGTCTGGTTCTTGCCTGACCTGTTTGCTCCATCCTGGGGTGGGAGGGAAGAAAACCCCAGGGTATCGATGGAGCTCTGTACCAGAAACAGACCGTTTTTCTAGAACAATTT
The DNA here is from genome assembly GCA_034782735.1 of Sagittarius serpentarius. Lineage (NCBI taxonomy): Eukaryota > Metazoa > Chordata > Aves > Accipitriformes > Sagittariidae > Sagittarius > Sagittarius serpentarius. The sequence goes on along the minus strand of JAVKLA010000058.1, from coordinate 2,490,559 downwards.
GAGCTGTGCCCTGATGGCGTGCTGTAAGGCTCGGCAGCAGCAGTGAGAGCCCAGTTTTGCTGCCGGTGGAGAGAGCCCTTGGGATCCATGCCAGCTGAAACCCTAACTGAGGTCTGTGGAGGAGGTGGGGGCACCCTGATGGGAATCATCATGTGGCAAGATTGGGAATGGCAGCACATGAAATGCCTCGGGAGATTTGTCTGCTGCAGATGCTCGAGGTCTCCGGAGTCAGTGAACAACTGAATCTCAGTCCGCTGGGAGGTAATTTATTCCTCCTTTTGATGGACAGGAGAGGGAAGAGCTCATGCATGGTGCCTCTTGGCAGGTGCAAGAGGGAGTAAGCAGCAGCATAACGCAAGTGTCTCGGGTTGAGGATCCTGCTCAGCGACTTGCACAGCCCAAGGGCTGTGGTCCGTGACAGCCAGCAAAAGCAGCAGCCGCGGGGGGAGCTCCCGAAGCTTCGGTTTGATGCTGGGATGCTGCGGCCAGCAATGCGAAGCAGGCGTACCCATGTAACGCCAGGTGGGGTAACAGCACTGGTCCAGGTGGATTGTCAGGCGTGTGGGAGGGGGAAGGAGGCTGCTCAAGGAAGTGTACAGACCTGCTCTAGAATGAGATGTCCTGACCCTGCCAATTGGGCAGATAAAAAGGACTGATGGCCAACGGGGGCTGCTGGTGCAGGCAGAGCTGGGTGGGGGGTGGGAGGTCAGAGGGATGCGTGGCCTCTGAGCTATGCAGCCCGTAGGCCAAGAGCAGGCTTCTTTATGTCAGCAGAGTCCGACAAATCTGCAGGGGCCTTCACTCATGACTGATAGTAGTAAATGTTGCTCTCTTAGATCTGCCCAAATCCTTGTTGACAGAACGAATGTGCAGGTTTCTTCCCTCATGGCTCCTCTGCACCAGCGCACCCTGCGTGCAAACACAGAGGGGGACCCATTCATGCATCTTTCCTCTAGGCCACCGATAATCTTTGAGTTTTGGAGCTGGGAAGCCTCCTGCTGGGTTTCAGTTCCTCTCTTGAATGGGAAAGGCTCATTTGAAGAGGTATTTCAGCATCCAGCTGCAAACATGGGGAGTCTTGCAGTGTTGTTACTGGGTGGGGATCTTCTGAAGACATCTGTACTAAGTGATCCGATTTGTACACAGACATGGTTTTCGGCTGCAAGGATGCTATCTACTGAAACTGCTGAGAGCACGCCCTGTGTCGGAATGAGGGGGGAAAATGATGGAAACGATGAGGATTCAACATAATGTCCGTGATGGACAGAAGTCTCTCTTTAGGGCTGGTGGCTATTCTTAAAAGGATGTATACCTTCTCTCAAGCTGAAGCTGGAAATTGCTTTGTTTTTTGTACTTTTGAAGGGTTTCCAAGGAAACCATGAGGGTCATCAAGCATTTTGAAAGTTACCCAAGAGTGTTGCCCTGCCTGAAATCTGCATATGGCTTTTCCAGCACCAGTGTGCTCGTTAGCTGATCTGCTAAGCTAAGCATCTCTCTTCGTGTCACTAAACTATTTTCTTGGTCTCAGCTGTCAGTTGTACCTCAGTGGTGAAACTGCTTTCTTTAGAGAGCTGTGCCAAAAGTTGCTTGGAGCTGAATCTGCAGTAAGAGAGGACTGGGTATAGTCTGTAGGAGTTAGTGAGAGAAGGCTGATACCTTAATTGTGCAATTACAGCAAGCGACAAACAACAGGAGAAGAGTAAGATTGGTAAGGCCAAACCGCATGAAGGAAATCAGCAAGCACCAGCAGGTCGCAACGTGGGCATATGTGTGTTTCTGAGATGGGGAGAAAATCTGCGTGCGACTTGTTTTGTTTCTAGGCTTGCTTTGGTCTTTGAAAAGGGATAATATCGTCACCATTGCCTTAGTGTTAGCTTTAAATGTATTGTTAGTCAGGTTTTCTGGTGTTAAGATGACCTTTGTTTCTGAAGTGATTATGAAAATACATAAGCTCTTGGGGAGACAAGACATTAGAAGTGTCTTCCCTCGGATTGAGCTGGCAACTCTGGATTTCTCCTTGCTGTGGACAGAAAGAACGAGTTGTCCCAAGGTGATGAATGAGTCTCAGGTTTTACAGAAAATAAGAAAAAAACATTTTTTTTTCCTCATTTCTAGTATGTCTGTGCAATTAATCTTCACTTCATGTTACCTAGGTATTTATTGAAGTGCAGTCTTAACCTGAATAATATCAGAGGTGGGTATTTCACCATGTTTCTGTATGCCAGCTTCCTGTTTCCCTTTCCTTTCCTCCTCCTCCTCCTCCTCCTCCTCCTTCTCCTCCTCCTCCTCCTCCTTCTCCTCCTCCTCCTCCTCCTTCTCCTCCTCCTCTGTTTGCCATGGTCACGGACCTGCCAGTGTTAGAGCGGTGCATGTGTGAAGCTGTAGAAGACCTTCCCTCACCCAGGAGCTCTGGAGTCCCGAGTCCTCTGCTGCTGCCCATGTTGCATGCTGTGTTTGGTGAGGCCTGTTTGTTTTCGCTCATGCATGGTCATGAGCATCTCTTTTAATAAATGCGGGTACACAGAAGTGTTTATACCATCAAAGTGTCTGATGCAAATGTACAGTCTTCTCTAGGCACATCATTCCTTCCTTCCTTCACCCGAGTATTTTAAAGCCTCCTTGAGATGATGGGAGGAATTGTATGTGAAATGCTCTTTATCTTTCTAAGAGGTGTCTGAACCTGTTCGTACTTCAGGGGCAGGTACTATACCTCCTTCTCTTATCCCCGTGAAAGACCAGCTTTTCTTCTTTTGTTTGCAGGATGCTTTCGGCTTTCCCTTTGCTTGGTGGTGTCACAAGCCACACAAAATAGGAAGATGCCAGAAATATAAGAAAGGAGAGGCCATTGTGTGTGTGTGTGGGTTGTTGTTTTCTTCTTCCCTGCAGTTTACTGTGGCAAGTAAATGAATCTCTGATCCATAGCAGTATCTGGCTACTAAATGCTCACCTGATGAATTTTAACCAGCGTGAAATTTGAAGATAACATGTGTTGAGAAACGTCACTCGCTTCTCACCCTCCCATCCTGTGGGTTAAGGGTGGGGGATGCCCAGAGGTGTCCCTGGAGCATGGGTGCAGCACCATGGACGCTGGGCTTTGGCAAAGCTGTGGGGTGCCTGAACCTGCGGCTTGCCAGTTTCACTGGCTGACACTGTAAGAAGAAAGCACTGGCGCATCCAGCACAGGTTCTGTTGAGGGAGGGATATTTTTGCTGTAATTCACTACTATGCCATTTCCAGTCTTGCCTTCGCAGGAGGCGCTCCCTTCCCTCCTCGCTGTACCCTATCTGCTAATCGCTTTCCTTGCAGGGATTCTTGGTGCATCTTCCCTTCCCTCCCAATCTTTAGATACCTTTTGAAGAAAATTGATAATTTTTTCTTTTCTCTCACCAAGGGCTGACAGCTAAATGCTGCTAGAACGGCCTCTTTTTTGAGGCATTAAGGATGATTGCATTTCTGAAGGAATTTAGAAGTGCTGGGATCTATCTGTCTCCCAGATCAAGTGGAGCATATTTCTTGCATGTGCTATTGCATATTTCAAGACAGGGACGATAATTGTTGCTGGTTTGACTTGGTGGCATATTGAGATGGAAGATTTGGCTGAGTCCATAGACTTTAATGCTTCAGTAGGACACGCTGTTCCTAGCTAATACAAGCTCAAAACTGAGGTCATGTTGTGCAGCGCCGTAAAACAAGTCCTGGCTTCACGTAAATGGGTAGGACGGTTGATATCGATGGAGTTCCTCTGGCTTGCCAACAAAACTTAATCTAGCCTTAAATCTTGTCTTCCAAGTTAGATATAGCAGTTTCACTCGTCAGTGGATGCTTTCCTTTAAAATTGCTTCCGTAGTGCTTGGTGGAAAAAGATAATTTCTACCCTTCTAAGCTTTTGAAGAGATTGAATCAATTTGTCTTTTGTTAACCTGTGCCAATGTTTTTTGTATTTGAAATACTGTTTCTCCTGGTAGAGATAAAATGTTGAATTTCCCATTCTCATTTAACTTGAAAACATTCTAAATTTCAGGGGCTGAAAGTGTGCGGCATTGCCAGAGGAGACTGAAGTACCTGTAGCCTTTGTTGCAGAGAAAACAGCAGAGTCGTTTTGTCTAACTTCTTTTCACGGAATAAGATAAAACTTGTAGAAATCCTCAAGATAATTTAAATGCTGATACTTATCCATCTATCTATATAGCTAAAGCTAGAATGATGTCAAAATGATTGTTAGACCCGGGGTTTCTCCCTTCAGATTTCTCAAAGGTTTGTTCTGATGTTTGGGTCTGTTTAATCTCCCTGTCTTGTTATCAGAGTCCTGCTGCCACTTACGACTCTCTTTGTACTTGGGTTGTAATACCTGCTTCCACTCCAGATGCCTAAAGTAAACCTGCTGCTACTTTTGTTCAAGTAGTCTCTTTTAGTTGTTTTTTTGGAGGTGAATATAACCTGGCATACTCTCAGTATTTGTGTTGAAGTGTCAGGCTGGTGACCCGAAGGCCCAGTGTGCTTAAGCATCTCACATAAAATAGCCCCTGTCTCAGAAAAAGAAAACATTAATAAATAAAAAAAATCAAAGTCTAACCATGAGGTTGTGAGGATCACAAGATGCTGCTGCCTCATGGTTCAGTTTCACTGCTTGTGGTACTACATAATGACCCTGACAAGGGCTGTAAGATCACTATTATACTGTATAATGAGAACGAGGGAGTCAACTGCTTATACCGGGTACTTTCGTTATCTGCCACAGAGAGTGAAACTTCTAGTGGTACCTGGAATGCGGCTGCCACTCCAGGTGTCACAGCCAGCCCCAGCAAGGGCACAGGAGACTAAAGGCAGCCTCTTGCCTCGCCTGCAGCTGCTGCGGGTTTGCATGGCCCCGTGGCTGCGGAGCGGGTTTGGTGCAGACGAGAGCCTGTGTGCCCTGTAGTCTTGGTGGCATCTCTTCTACAGAAAGAAATGGCTTTTTTTTTTTTCCCCGCAGTCTTTTGAAAATGCAGCTGGTGGTCCCTTCAGTTCTGGAAAACTGGTCTTAAAAACAGACTGCTGAGCTTTCTTAAAATAGCTAATTAAGTATGAATTTAAGCTTGTCTGTGTGAGAAACTAGCCAGCCTAGCTGTAATAGGATTGTTCCGGCTCGTTTTAATTGTGCTGATCTAACTTGTGTGCATGCTTTAATACAAGGTAACATTTGGGAGCAGACTTCTCTCTGAAACCTGCAGTCAAACCAACCCGTTGTGACTGTTTGAACCCTTCTTTGATGCCTGGTAGCTTTGAGACCTACCAGCAGTTATGGGCGATCCAGGTAGCAAAGAACATCTCTGATGCTCATTCTTACTAGTCCTTGCTGCTTGTGCTGTGGATCTGAATGTCTTCGCACTGCGGATGACCCACGTCGAGGGTAATGATAATAGTCTTTCATAAATATTTTAAGTCAGGAGTTACTCATGCATGCAGTATTCAATTTTACTTATTTATTTTATTCAGTGTTAAAAGCAGAAGAGTTGAACACTCGGAAGTTCAGGGCAAATCCTGCCTGAAGACTGCTTGTGTGCATTCATCACAGTGGTCTTAAGTAAATGGTATGCAATTGTATAATGAGTTTATTTTTTTTCTTCCTAGGACCTTCATTCAGGATGTTTCCTTTTAGCAAAGAATTAATGGAATATTTTTTTTCAACTTCCCTTATGTAACCACCAAAGAATATTTTAAGAAACAGTTTGCTTTTTTTCCTTTTTCTTTATAAAAGTAGTTTGTGCAGAAATAGCAGGGCATATCTTTGATGGGTTGTTGTTGCTCTGTTTTGCATCTCTCTTGTGGCTTTATGGATTTGTTCTTGCTCTCCCTTCCTCGGCTTTAGAAATGATTTAGATGCTGGGGGAATTTGGGCTGTGCTTCATGTCAAGTCTTTGTTAGGCTAGAGAGAAGGTTGTCCTTCTACCTATAAAATTCCTGCGCTGTGGGCAAGGAGATCAGTACTAACCCCTAAGTCTTAAAGCAAGGAGGGCTTGTGTGAGCACCTCATTTACAGAAGAAGCTTTTGGTGTCTTCTCTGGGGAAGCAGCCTGGCTCTGTGGCCTGATGGAGTTGTCAAAAAATCTCCTTCTGTAGCTTAAACAGGGCCTCTATTGGTGTTTTCCCCTTTGGGGTTTAGATCAAGCTTTTGATATAACTGTGTCACAAGCTGGGGAGAAAAAAAAAAAAAAGTAAAACCCCCCCAAACACTACCTCTGAACACTTCACTGCAAAAGTACTTGACTTTAATGGCTTGTTTTAAGCCTTGGCTTCTAAGCTCCTTTCAAATCAGGTGGTTTGCTGAAACCGGTTTGCAATATTTATAGAGTTTTGCCACTGAATTTGCTGTGTGTGAGAGGGAATCCCTTTCTTTTTCCACTGCGAATGAATTGCTATCAGGTCAGTTCTCCTTTTTATGGGAGAAGATTTGCGTCAGAAGTCTAAAAGTATAAATTGTCTTATCTGATATTTGACTTGAATGGGTAGCACTGCTAAAAAATTAATGGAATAGAATACCCTGGATGATGATTTCTCTAATGATGTGAAGAAGTTTTATAGTCTTCTTTTCTTTTTAATTGCCTGGTGAGCTTTCTTCTTAACTATCCATATATCTATCTCATTTTTCTTTTTTCCTTTGTATCCAGTTTCCTCAGATCCTGGTGCTTGTAGTCAGCTTAGCAACTTACTCTGCCAGCACTGGCATTGCTTTTAGAGATCTGACTGGGCCAGCTGCTGACGCATTTAATACGGCTCTGTACGTTTGATGTTTGTGCTGATAACCTCAGGCAGTTTGGGTTGCTTCAACTACATAGAAATGGAGCTGAAATAAAAAGTTCTTATACTCGAAGACAGTTTTCTGCACTGGAGGTAACGTCGATTTCCAGTCTTTTTTTCCTGGTGCGTTGGCGTGACCTTTGGTTGCCAGCTGCCACACCATGAGCAGCTGTGTTGGCTTTGCTGCCGGTCCCCACAGGAATGGAAGCGGACCCATGCCGGGTGTCCAAAAGCCATCTAAGGCAGCCCTGGGTACCTCCGTAACAGGCGGCGTGAGCTGGACTGGCCACAGCATTGCTGCTGACCCCCCGCCACCCCCCTGGGTGCCCTGGCATGAAGGGTGGCAGGCAGAACTCCCATGGGGAGCAAAAGGCAGTGTGGCCCTTCATGGGTGCTACCGGAGAGAGGTGGTACTGGGCCTGGGAAGGGGAGAAGAGGCAATGTCTCTGCATTTTATGAGGTTACCCGCTTCCTTCTGTTCACGTGTGCACACAGATTTTTTTTCCAGGGAGTAATGAGGACAGGGCAGAGGCAGATTTTACTCTGGAACAGTGTTTTGTATCGCTTTGCAACAGCATTTATTTCCCGTGGGCAAAACCAAATGGTAAATACCTTTTAGATTGCAAAGAAACATTAATTACTGTAGCATATTCTTCCCTTTGGCTCAACTCTTGCTGTTTTAAAAGCCTAGGTACAACATTTTCCATAGCTTGGACTTGTTTGTGGGTGAAGTCAGAGTTATATAATGAAAACAAACATGTTTTCCAGCAAAATGTTTTCTCTTAAATAAGTACTGTCTGTAGCTGGGTAAAAATAAGTAGTGTCTTTGTTGAAATTCTTTTTCTTCTTTTGAAGTTTTTTTCATGTACTATACTTAATTGGCAATTTCCAATATTATTCTTTGTAATTGTTTTGTGGTCATTGTCTGCTCTGCTTTGGAAAGGCTTATTAGGAAGAAAAGCACTTGATCCCCAGCTGAAGAGTGGTATTTACCGTGTGTTATGTGCTCTTGGTTTTGTGAGGATGATTTGCAGAAGGTGTTTTGCTGCTTCGGGTCCTGTTGCTAACAAAAGCGGTACTGATGATGGAATTGCTTTCTCCCTGTCTACCGTGCCTGAGCAGTTTGTGTATGTGCTGCTTGGAAACGGTGGTCTGTTTTAGGTTTTGGCTTTGAAATTGGAAGGCAGGTGGCTCTGCTGCAGCCCCCTTATTTCTGGAGGACCTGACCCAAAGCTTGGAGCAGAAATTAGGACGGCAGCGCTATTGCTGCGTTTGGACCGAACAGGGAGCTCAGTGGGTCTCTGAGCAAATAGGAGCCCACATGGTTGGGATTATCTGGTATTAAATGAAATGACAAATGTGCAAACAAAATCCAGGTGTTCTGCGTGTCACTTACTACTTGCACATCTCAAAGGCTTACGCTGTGCCATGTCAGGTCTGAGGACTGTATGGCACATCTATGTGTGGCTGTGTTTGTAAGTAGTCCGATTAGGTTGTTAGGTTTGCGCACTGGGAATGGGAGGATGTGTTTTGCAGGAGTGGGGTCTGATTTAAACCAGGCTTTACAAAACACTGCTTTGTGGAAAGAGCTGTATTGGCAAGGGAATGTGGAAACTTCTCCTTTCTTCCCCGCTGCCTCCTGGGAGTAGGCAGATACCCCAGGCAGGCAGATATTCCAACAAGCAGGCTGGTTTGGTGTCCCTGGCTGAGGAAGAGGCTTAGGAAGGAGCTGAGGCAATCCTTGCAAGAGGGCTGCTTGGGAGGTACGTCCTGGCCCTGCTGCTGTGGGGATCTCCCTGTGTGGGTAGGGGACAGGGACAGCACTTGCCTGTAGTGGCTCTCTGGAGACAGGGGCTGGGGGTTGTGTTTGTGCAATGTGGGCACGTGGGACGTGGCTGCAACTCTTGGGGCCTTCAAGAGTAGGTTTGTCTACAAATAATAATAGAGCTGCCTTTGGAGGAGCTTTCTGCTTTCCTCAGTGTTGCAGTGATGTTTATATGCGGTACGCCTTTTGAGATACACGTCAGTTGTTCACTTTTCACACTTGTCTCCTTATTTTATAGCGTCTTGATGCTGGTATCAATTTGAGCCGCCTCTCATAAAATTATGGAGTTCATTCCCGCTGAAAACAAGAGCTTCATTCAGCTGCACCATAGTCAGCAAGCTCGCTGGAGCCATGTCATACTGGAGATACAGAGATAAGCTCCTTTGGGTATGGCACTGAAATACCAAATGCAGTCCTGCTGAGATTTGGACATCTGCTTAACTCTTACACTCCTGGTGTGTAAATATAGACCATGCATAAATATGTAAAGCTAAGCACATGCCTTGGCCTCTGCAGGACTTAAACCACCAGATGCAATGGGCAATAGCCAGAACTGAAATGGAAGAAGTAACTATGTTTGCATTATATCTAATGGACAGTTTGTAAGAAACAAACTGTGCTATTTAAAAACTTGACTATTCCACAACAGTTGTGTTTCTTTTGGCACTCAATTATATACCTCTGCATGTATGTCTGTAGGCCTTTTGGAAGCGCTAGCCTCTGAACTTTGTTTATGGAGCAGCTACCTGCCAGGAATTGACCTGGGGTCCTACAGAGCTAAAGGCATGAATTACGACAGCCTGCAAGACATGGATCCTTAATTGAGGTTTCGCATCCTTTGTGCGTCAGTGGCAGAAGGGGACTTACCAGTTGGTTGGATTCACAAAGACAGCGGGTTCGTGGAGATACGTGCACGAGGAAGAGAGACCAGACGGAACAGTTCTTCTTGTTCCTGCTATCCACGTTCTTTTCAGAGCCTGCTTTTTCAGCAACAAACATGCCTGTGCTGTTACTTGGCTTGGTGGTTTTTCTCTTGCCAAGTGAAGAACTGATCCTGAAAGGCTCCTGTGGGGTACTGCGAGGAGCCTCCCCCTGTTCCCTCTGTAAGGAAAAGTTGTCCATGCTGTTAGCACAGGCATCAACTCAGCCCCTGGTGACTTCAGCGAGACGTCAGGGTGGTCGGGGTGGGGGTGGGGGGTGAAAATATAGCCCTAAAACTGCCCTGTAGTTTGTGCATTGTTGTTTTTGGCTGTGCAGAATCAGAAAGGTCACATCTGTTAACATTTTCTTCTTTGCTTAATTTTGACATGGCTGTTACCCTTTCTGCAATCTGGCTGCCAGGCTGAGGATGCTAATGTCTCAGGACATGTCTGTTTCCTGGTCTCTTTGAGTAACTGTATACAGACCATCTTCCTACCACTGTCTCAGCCTAAATATCCCTTTACAACTGGGCAAACCAGTAGGTGAATATAAGTGGAATAAGATCCTTTTACTCTCGTAATGGATTCTGATACTAACTGCATTGGTGGGCTATCGGGGATGGGAAGAATTTGCCTTTGAAACTGTCATCGTCATCCCCATCACTGGTTCATGTGCTGCTTTGCTATTGAAACAAGAAGCAAAAAAACTTTCCAGAATCTTCCCTTTCTGAGTTAATGAGAAAATGTTCATGGCTGTAGTATGTGTTACAGTATTTACAGCGGGGCTCTGCTGTAAATACAAGGCTGAATTCAATGGTGGCGTTTGATCTGCAGCTTGCTCATCCCATCTCCCTCCCTGACTCTCAGCCCCTCAAGTGAATTATGTCTTGTGTTCAGTGCAGGGCCATCTGTTTCCCGGTACGTTCTCTCTTTTGCTGCAGCCTGATTTGAATGGAAAGGTGAGTCTAAATACATATGACGAGGAGCGGCTCTTTTGTGCTTCAAACAGTTTGTTTTCCAGCATAGGAACCAAGTGATAAACGCTGGATTTTTAGCTGTCCTGCAGATGTGCTCCTAATGTTCAGGGGATTATTGGGAGCAGTGTTGAGGGGCACCTGAGTTTTGGGATTAATTTGGCACCTCAGACATTAAAGTCTCTTGTGACTGGGCCTGAGCAGCTTTTCAAAGATGCTGAAATCTGTGTTATGACCTAAAGCTACTGCCAGATAGCCCCCACCCACACATCTTCCTGATTCATGCAGAGGAGAGAGCAGTGGCTGCTATCTAGGCTTTTCTGTGCTATCTCCTTTTACACTGTAAATGGTAATTTAATTTCCACATTTAGAGACCTTAATTAATTGTGAATAAAATGATTTGTATGAATTTTAGAGCTGAAAGTTGATGGATTAATGGCTCTCTGGAAACGTGAGGCTGCTTTTCCAGAAGGGATTCAGCACAGGAGTGGCTGTGCCAGGTCTGCCCCTTTCTGCACCATTTGCATCCCTGCCTCATGGGTTGGGAGGAGAAGGAGGAGGATTTCCATCCCCTGGCATCCCGGGGAGGTTGGTACAAGGGAGAGGACAAAGAAAATGCTAGCAACCACGTGATGAGGTGTTCAGGGAGCCAGTCTGCTTGAAATCGCTCTTGGTAGGGTTGAATTTCATGAAGGGTTCGCTTCCACCTGCACACCTTGAGTTGTGTGGGTGCAGGAGCATCCAGGACTGCAGAAGGCAGGGTCTGGCACACAGAGTGCAGATGGGAGAAGTTGTCATCTCTGACAACGATGTGGGCTTTGACCAGCCCAACACCTGGAATAGCATGCATCTCCGTCTCTGCTGTGCTATGGAAGTGGACTTACGCGCTCCTCTTCATTTTCCACTCTCTTGTGGGTGCTCCTGCCTCTCTCCTCTGCTGCCCCAAGCCCCCTGGCAGACTCAATTGCCTGGTGCTTGCTCATGTCGAGTAGGTCAAGGCTCCCCTTGATGGTTGGTTTTAATAGATCTGATGAAGTAGGAATTTGGTTCCAAATGCATGTTGTCATATTTTATGCATGGTTGGATTTGCTTCCTGTCCAGTGGAGTTGAGCACTGTGCAAATCAGCTCTGCCTGTCTCTTTTTGTGCCTTTTCTTTTTTTCTTCTTTCTTTAGGGATCAGGGAGTTCATTGAAACTTTTAGGCTTGGTCCCCAGGTCTCCATACAGGCAAAACTTCCAGCGATGTCAGCAGTCACCTCTGCTTTTGGTGCAAGGCTGGTTGCTTGACGCCTGCGAGCATCAATCATTTAACAACTGCAACATTTATCAGGTGCTACTCAAATAGCTCTCTTTCTCCGAGAAGTTTTCTGCATTTTGGAGCTCTTTACAGTTCCTTTTTTCTTTTGTTATCTTTCTGCAGAGCCCAGTGGGCCTAAAATTACTTTTGCCGTATGTCTCCTGGATCCCGAGCAGCAGTGCCTGTTTGATGCCTGCATGCACACGCATATTGTGCTGTCCTTCTGCTTTCCCTGCCCGATCCTTTTTATTCTCAGGGACAGGCAGGGTACAGAGCCGAGTCCAGGTTTTGTACTCCAGGCACTTCTAGGACCGAAAAGAGTTGTTTTCTTTTCCTAGAAGCTTTGCTTGCAAAAGTGAACAGTGAGCAATCCAGCTCCTAGCAGTTTTATTTGGCAAAGTATCCTACTCTGTGTTGTCTCTAGCTCTTCCTCTGCAGAACCAGTGGAAACTTTATTGTTTAATCTCAGCAGCCTTCCTGAAGTCACTGGTTTTGTGTTTCTGGCTCATCACCTTCCCATGTGCCGAGGGTATTTATCTCCAGTTAGCAATCCTGCTGGGTGATGCCTTGGCTTTGGATGCAGGTTGGATGTTGCGCAAGATCTGTCTGTCTGGAGGGCAGATTGCCATGAACAAGCCTCAGTATTTTTTCATGAAACAATACTTAACTTCCAGGGGTCAGCTGGAGGTGATGGTATCGTGTTGCTTGGAATGACTGACAAGGAAGTGACGAAGCTTTATGCTGCATGACTTGTTCTAGTGTCAGGAAGTGCGATAAACAGCTCACTTGGACCCCCACAGCAGCAGTGAAGGGAAGCTGGATTAAGTTTTTAAGTCCTTTACAGCAAACTATCAAAAAATATTCTAAATGGAAGTGGTCAAATTACTCAAGGGCCCCCCTGGTTTTGTATGGCTTCTTCATGCTTAATCATTTCTTTTCTAAGCTAATAATTTCATATAACTTCTTTTACAAGGCTATAAAACGGAGACGAAGTGAAACAAACACCAGGTGTTTGCTGAGTGTGTAGGTGAATGGGGTGGTGTAGGTTGATGTACTACACATCCCTTCCTGTGCGCTTCAGCTGGTGTTCAGGGGATGAAAATTCACCTATGGTGAAGATGGGGCCAAGTCACAGGACTTCCCCATCAGTCTCCCCACTGCCCTGGCCCACCCAGCAGGAGGGGGGATGCTTGTCAGGGTGAAGGCTCAGCGATGGGGAGCCCCTTTTCTGTCCCCCTGCCCTGTTGTGTGTCTCGCCAGAGCCCCACTGGGCGATGCCAGCCATCTCCACTGGGTGGGTGTTCTGCTCAGGGTCCCTCTCTGTTTTATTCTGACCTCTTGATCCTCATACCTCTCTGCTTTTTTTGCATGTGTTGTCGCTGGCAATTATCTGGTTGCCCAAATCTTCCCCCCCGCCCCTTTACAAAATACAGCTTATGTTGCTCTTTACTCCTAAAACATTGGTATTGTAGCCCAGGCTACTTTTAATGAAAAGAAGGTTCCTGATGGTAGAGAGAGGCACAAGCTGGAAACTTGTGTATATTTACGCCAGTACTTGTTGGGCTAGGCTGTTCTTAAAGTTTTCTTGAAGGTTTAAAAACAAAAAGAAAGGCACCTTGGCATGTTTGCATAAATGTATTGAACTGATACACAGCCTGTTCTGAAAACAAAACAAGCTGTGTTCAGCTACTTGAGTATCCACTCTGGCATATAGCCGCTGCCTCTCTGACTGAATTGCTCAGCTGCTTTGTGAACTTGATCATAAAGGTCTAATTTACAGTAATTATGCTAGTAACTATAGTTATATAACCTACACTAGTAGGTTATATTTAAAAAAAAAAAAAAAAAGGTAGAAGTAGAACTTCGGAGCTTTCCTGTCTGCATGTTCCTTCTGAATCCTGCAACTTTTCCAATTCCTTCTTGACAGTTAATGTAGTTTCTCAGTCTTGCTTCTATTTAAATCTGTAGTATTTTAACCCCTGGTTTCTAGAAGAAAAAAACAAGTTTCTGTAACTAATAATGACTTACCATAGTGGCTGTTAATGAGATGGTGATACATGAGTAAAATACCACGATGAGAAGGAGCTATCTCTCTGAGATGACATAACATAGTAGGTGCTGCTCCTCTTTTTCAGGGTGTTTTTTCAAAAAAAAAAAAAGGGAGTTAAAAATAAGAGATAGGGCAGCATTCACAGTCCTCCTTGTGCCATCCATGTCCCACCCAACCTAGTTTCCCAGGAGGATAAAAGTCCTGGAGTTACGAGGTTCCTCCCTGCACATCCTGAGGAGCACGGCAGCCTTGTGGGCACGAGAGTCCCAGCCTGCTGAAGGGAGCTGCAGAAGTAATTTGGCTGGCTGATGCGCTGCTCGTCGTGCCCACAGTTGGGTGCCAGGAGGGTGTGCGTGCTGGTGTACCTGCTGACGGGGTAGCTGGGAAGGGATGGCTGCAGGATGACACAGACTCAGAAACACAGGCTGGGTGATTTCCACCCTCTACTTGATTAATTCTACCTGATTATTTCTAATCATTGGTCTATAGAGAGCCCCCGCGCTCCTGGCTGGGAGAGTAATTATATTCCCATTAGCTTTCAAAAACCAGCATGGTTTTCCCTAATAAAATGCCATGTGTGTTTCTGAAGGCTGTTCTTGTTCGGCGCGGTCCTTCAGGTGCCTGCAAGCGCTGGTCTGGAGGATGTCGCCTGTCACCGCTGGGCTCTGAGCTGCGGATGTTTGGGCTCACCACCCCTGCGGGGCTGGTAGGTGGGCACAGCGGGGTGTCTGCTCTCGTCCATGCTGGGTTGCAGCCCTTACGCCTCCCAGACGTGGGTGCGACTCCCCAGCAGGGCCAGCGCAAAGGTCTGGCTACTCATCTCTATCTTCTTGTGCTGGCAATTGCCTGGGAGTTTGTTCAGAAGCAGAAGGCAATTAGTATTGCGGGTCAGGAGGTGTAAGAGCTGTGCTGAGGCTGCAGCAAGGCTTCTTTAAGGGGTTTTCATGTGTAGCAAAGTGGCACTGAATACTATTACGCTTTTGATAGAGGTGCAAGTTAGTCTAAGTTGCTTGCTACGCTCGCACCTCCACCTCAAATCTGTCCACAATAGTCTCAATACTCACTTTCTTGACTTTTGGCCATTTCTAAACTAGCTTTGAAAAGTATCTGGAGCAAAAACGGGTCGCTTAGCAACCTGCTTCTGCTGAGGGCTGCTGGAGAATGGGTCAGCGATTAACAGTTATGTACAGTCGAGGTTAAAAATGCAGGGCAGTCTGCAACATCGCTGCTCTGATGGCTGGAATATTTCAGCATTACGATGCTGGGATTTATGGTGGTGGTTAGGTAAATTTATACCAGTTGTAGTTCTGACCTCACGAACATGATGATTCAAGACTTTGGTGTTACGAAATTGGACTGAAGTCTCTTTTCTTTACCGGTATATTACAAAAAAGCATTAAATAACCATCGGATGAGTAACACAAGCATGATCTATGTTTTACATATATTTTTTTCCCAAGGCTCTGGGCCTTCCTCTGACCATGTGACTTGCCAAACAAACAGAAATAGATCTGCATGGGAGTGTGGAAAATGCAGAGTCTAGCTATAGAGCAGAAATGCGGAGGGAAGGTGGGTTTCTGCTTTTGGTCACGTACCTGAATGTTGATGCACTGTTCTTCCAAGCAAGGAAACAACAAGTGCCATGTGAGCTTGATGAATATATTTTTCTGAGCCTTATTTTGGCAACATTATCGTTTTCCTAAGTCCTTGGTGGTGCTTTGGTTTCTGGATGAAGAGATCCTTGGCAGCTTTTTCTCCTTGCACAGAGTGCAAAAGGAGGTGGCTCGGTTGTGATTTCTTTTACCCCAATAAACATCCCAGTACTTACTATTTCTGCAGGAACATACAGTGAGAATATCAATCATTAAAACAGCACTCCATCTCTTAGATGTTTTTATAACTCTGGCAGTGAAATCAAGGTTGTTTTGCCAAGTCATTTACTTTCATTGTCTAATCAATTTCTAAAGGCTTTTGCCTATTTGCTTGTTAGTTTAATTAACCCTTCTTTTCAGCCCTGTTCCACCCTAGTCGTCATCGCGAACTTGAGAAATAAGGATCAGATGACAGCACCTCTTCAGCAGTCACGGGAAGTGCTGAATTCCAGGAGCCCTGACTGGAGGTGATTTATATTCCTGAAGACTAATCTTCCATCACTGTCTGAAGCTGACAATGTCACAGGCAAGTGGGCAGCTCTTTTTTCCTTCACTCCCTTG